>JAJPUD010009257.1:9480-35929 GCA_023553655.1 Myrmecobius fasciatus | reverse complement strand
GATTACCTGTCATCTAGGGGTGGGGGGCGGGGGGAGGGAAAGGAAAAGCTTGGGAAAAAAAGTTTTTTTTTGCAAAGGTCAATGTTGAAACTCATATGTTTTGCAAATAAAAAAAAAGGAAAAAAAAGAATCACAAATTAACAGATGATTCTATGATCAATGAGGATGTATATATTGTATTTGGTCTAAGTAGAGTACAATATATTTTTATTTTCTTTACTTTACCTGTTGTTTTATGCTTACAGGGAACGCCAAATGAGGAAACTCCCTCTATCAAAGCAAATGGTCACTTACTCTTCTGTAACATGATCTAAGTGCTGCCTGGGGTAATGAGAAGTGTCACACAGCTAGTTTGTGTCATAGGTGGGAATTAGACCTAAGACTTCCTCACTAGAAGGCCATCTTTCTATCTGTGCTATGCAACAATTTCTCTCTGCCCCATTGGAGAATTTTCAGGAGAAGCTGAATAGAAGATATTTCAGAGAAATGTGTGCCCCCAGACAAAAGTGAATCAGCCATTAAGAATAATAATCGTTAACTGAAATCTTTTATACTCCATTATGTACATGGATACGATCAAAGATCTAAAGTGCAGGAGGAATTTAGAGGGCATTGGATCCAATCTCATCACTTTGCAAATGAGGAAGCAGGCTAATAAATTAAATGACTTATCTTGGTTCACACAATTAGTTTCTTACTAAAGATTTGAGTCCAGTGCAATATTCAGTAATTTATGTTACCTTCATTCACTTCATTTACATGTAAAGAATGGCCCATAGCATGTTGACTGGACCTACTTAAAAAGTATTATGCTAAGGCATGGACAAAATCTCTCAATAAAAGAATATACAAAAGGATTGAAATCTGTACTATTGGAGCAATTACTGACATCAATTAAATAATTGACTTAATAAATAAAAATAAGCTGACATTGTTTCATAGGCAAATACTGTATCATTCACTGTGACAAATTTCATTTAAAGGGATGATTCTGGTCATCTAAAGGAGTCACATCAGTTAAGAGTGCAGAGAAGAATAAATCCAAATCTATCATAGTTAAGAAAAATTTTCCAAAACAAGATCATTAGTGATACCACTGAAAGTACACTAAATCACTCTCCTAAAAATTTCTTAAGAATGAGGAAGTATAACAAGCCATTCTCCAAATGATAAATGGTCAAAGGAAATGAACAATTTTCAGATGAAGAAGTTAAAGCCATTTGTAGTCATATAAAAATGCTCTAAAACACTATTGATTAGACAAATGCAAATGTGTACCCCTTCATACCTCTCAGATTGGCCTGGAAAGACATGAACAGATGGTAAATGAAGCGAATAGAATGAAGAGAACATTATACATGGCAACAACAAGATTATGTGATGATCAACTTTGATGGATATGGCTCTTTTCAACAATGAGGTAATTCAAGTCAAGTCCAATAAACGTGATGGAGAGGGCCTTCTGCATTCAGAAAGAGGAATATGGAGACTGCATGTGGATCACAACATAACATTTTTTCCCTTTTGTTATTGTCTGCTTGATTTTTTCTTTCTTGC
Source organism: Myrmecobius fasciatus (assembly GCA_023553655.1). Lineage (NCBI taxonomy): Eukaryota > Metazoa > Chordata > Mammalia > Dasyuromorphia > Myrmecobiidae > Myrmecobius > Myrmecobius fasciatus. The sequence goes on along the minus strand of JAJPUD010009257.1, from coordinate 34,372 downwards.
TTTTTTCCCTTTTTGATCTGATTTTTATTATGCAGCATGATAAATGTGGAAATACACACACACACACACACACACACACACACACACACATATATATATATATGAGAATTGCACATGTTTACCATATATTGGATTACTTGCTGTCTAGGACAGAGGGTGGGGGAAAGAAAGTAGGGAGAAAAATTTGGGACACAAGGTTTTGCAAGGGTTAATGTTTCAAACTATGTTTGCATGTATTTTGAAAATAAAAAGCTATTATTTAAAAGAAAAACAAATGGTGGAAACAGCAAAATAAAAGAATTAGGAAGAAAAAAAAATCCATTCATTGTTGCAGAAAGTGTAATCTAAATTGACAGAACAAAACAACAATCTTCAAAAGCTTTTGAGAATTCAAGATATAAATTGTTCTTGAACTAGAACATCATCACAGACAGAACTATTGCCCTTTCACGTCTTGAACATAAAATTGATATATGTAAAATTAAGATTTATTAATATCAACATAATAATTATTAATATTGAAATTTGCAACAAAAATAAAACAAAAAAAACCAAATCTAACCAGAAAAATGAAGAAAAATGTTTTCCATATAAACCAATCATTTTCTCCAAAAGCTTTGAATTAACAAAGTGAAAAAAATATTAATATAGTCACAGAAATGAAAATTCCATGGAATGCAATGAAGTACATACCTGAGATCTTATATATTCTCCTGAAATTACACTGAAAGTAATTTGAGTGAGTCTGCAGAAAAATAAACCACTTCTCTATTTATTTGTTTATTCAATTGTTAACAATCAGTAATTTATCCACGTGTATAAATAAGCAGAAAATGGTGAATAAAAGAATAATTGTAGCAAAACAATCTGTCCCAAGACTGTTTCTATCTAAACTCATTGATTTACATGAGAACAATATAATACTGATGATAAATGCTTCCACATAATATTTTAAGTTTGCAAAGTGTCTTAAATATATTTTTCAATTAAACCTCACAATACTGCTATGAAGCAGATGCAGTAAATTTCATTATCCTATATTATTGATATGGAAACTGAAATGCAGATATGCTAAGGGATTTATTATGATCATACCTAGTTTATATTCCAGCCATATTTTGAACTCAGTCCTTGTCTCCAAAATCAATATTTTGTATACTATACCCAAATGCAGTGCAAAAGTTAGCATGGAAAATGGACTGAAAAAAGCACTGAGGTTGGGGAGAAGGAGATGAGGGGAGATGTATAATGTAGAAAGATCAATTATTGGGCTTCTGACTGGCATAAGAAGATGTAGATTTGAATGTTAGTTTTGACAAGTGAAGTTGATAAACCTGCACGTCACTTAATATTTTTAAATAGTATTTATTTTTCATCCAATTACTTGTCAAGTCAATTTTTAGCCTTCATTTTTACAAGATTTTGAGTTCCAAATTTTTCTTCCTCCCTCTCTCCTTTTTCTTCTGAAAACGGTTGGCAATTTGATAAAATTTATACATGAGCTATCATGTAAAACATATGTCCATATTAGTCACAGTTGTGAAAGAAGAAACATATCAAAAGAAAAAAAAAAAACTATGAAAAAGAATAAAGTAAGTGTAAAAATATGCTTTGATCTAATTCGAAGTTGATCAGTTCTTTATATGGATGTTTATAGCATTTTCCTTCATGAATCCTTTATATTTGTCTGGGATCATTGTGTTGCTGATGAGAGCTGAGTCATTCATAGTTGATCATCACATATTGTTTCTGATACTGTGCACAATGTCTTCATGATTCTGCTAATTCTACTTTTCATCAGTTTGTGTGTCTTTCCATGTTTTTTTTTTTCTGAAATCTGCTTAGTCATCTTTTCTTATTGCACAATAGTACTCCAGTGCATTCATATAGCATACCTTGTTCAGCCATTCCCCAATGGATAGTCATATGCTCAATTTTCAACAATTTGCCACCATGAAAAGAATTCCTATGAATATTTTTACACATGTAGGTTCTTTTCCCTTTTTAATGATCTCTTTGGAATACAGCCCTAGTAGTAGTATGGCTGGATCAAAAAATATGCACATTTTGATTGTCCTTTGGGCATAATTCCCAATTGTTCTTCAGAATGATTGGATGAATTCACAAGTCTACCAACAATGTTAGTGTCCTGATTTTTCCCATCTCCTCTTCAAGACTGATGATTTTTCTTTATCTTTGTCATTTTTTTTCTTTTTTTTGGTATTTTTTTAATTAAAGTTTTTAGTTACAATACATATGCATGTGTGATTTTTCAGCATTGACCCTTGCAAAAGTTTCTGTTCCAAATGTTTCCCTCCTTCCCTATACCCCCTCCTCTAGATGGTAGGTGGTCCAATACATGTTAAATATGTTAAAATATATGATAAATGCAATATATGTATACAAATTTATAGTTATCTTGCTGCAAAAGAAAAATTGGATATACAAGAAAAAAAACCTGAGAAGGAAAACAAAATGCAAGCAAGCATCAACAGAAAGCATGAAAATGCTATGTTGTGGTCCACATTCAGTTCGCACAGGCCTCTCTCTGGGTGTGGATGGCTCTCTTCATCACTGAACAATTGGAACTGGTTTGAATCATCTCATTGTTGAACATTATTGAAGAGAACCATGTCCATCAAAATTGATCATCGTATAGTCCTGTTGCTGTGTATAATGTTCTCCTGGTTCTGCTGATTTCACTCAGCATCAGTTCATGCAAGTCTCTCCAATCCTCTCTGAAATCATCCTGGTGGTCATTTCATACAGAACAACAATATTCCATAACATTCATATACCACAATTTATTCAGCCATTCTCCAGCTGATGAGCATCCATTCATTTTCCAGTTTCCAGCCACTACAAAAAGAACTGCCACAAACATTTTTGCACATGTGGGTCCCTTTTCTTCCTTTAAGATCTCTTTGGGATATAAGCCCAATAGAAATAGTACTGGGTCAAAGGGTATGCTCACTTTGACTACTTTTTTGAGCATAATTTCAAATTGCTCTCCAGAATGGAAGGATCTATTCACAATTCCACCAAAAATGTATCAGTATTCTAGTTTTCCCACATCCACTCTAACATTTGTCATTATTTTTTCCTGTCATCTTAGCTAATCTGTTAGGTGTGTAATGGTATCTGAGTTGTCTTAATTTTCATTTCTCTGATCAATAGTGATTTAGAACACCTTTTCATATGACTAGAAATAGTTTTAATTTCATCTAAAAATTGTCTGTTCATATCCTTTGGCCATTTATCAATTGGAGAATGGCTTGAATTCTTATAAATTTGAATTAATGAGGCCTTTATCAATTAATAGTTTTCCTAATATTGAACCATCCCTGCATTCCTGGTATAAATCCTATTTGGTCAGAGTGTATTATCCTGGGGATGATTTTCTCTAATCTCTTTGCTAATATTTTATTTAAGATTGTTGCATCAATATGAATATTGAATATGAATTAGGGAGATTGGTGTATAATTTTCTTTCTCTGTTTTCATCCTACCTGGTTTGAGTATCAGCACCATGTCTGTGTCAGAAAAGGAATTTGGTAGGATTCCATTGTTCCCTATTTTTTCAAATAGTTTATATAGCATTGGAGTTAATTGTTCTTTAAATGTTTGGTAGAATGCATATGTAAATCCATCTGGTCCTGGGGATTTTTTCTTAGGGAGTTGATTAATAGCTTGTTCTATTTCTTTTTTTCTAAAATGGGACTATTTAAGTCATTTATTTCCTCTTCTGTTAATCTGGGCAATCTATATTCTTGTAGGTATTCTTCCATTTCGCTTAGGTGATTAAATTTATTGGCATAAAGTTGGGCAAAGTAACTCCTGATTATTGCTCTAATTTCCTCTTCATTTGTGGAGAGTTTTCCCTTTTCATTTTTGAGACTAATAATTTGATTTTCTTTCCTTTTTCTAATCAAATTAACTTGAGGTTTATTTACAAAAGTAACTTTTTGTTTTATGTTTTTTCATAAACATAACTTTTGATTTTATTTATTAATTCATTAGTTTTTTACTTTCAATTTTATTAATCTCATTTTATTTTTAGAATTTCAAGTTTGGTATTTGATTGGGGGTTTTTAATTTGTGCTTTTTCTAGTTTTTTTTAGTTTCAAGCCCAATTCATTGACTTTTTCTTTCTCTATTTCATGCAAGTAAGCATCTAGAAATATAAAATTTCCTTTATTACCACTTTGGATGCATCCCACAAATTTTGGTATATTGTGTCATTATTGCCATTCTCTTGGATGAAAGTAGTAATTGTGTCTATAATTTGCTGTTTCACCCATTCATTCTTTTTTTTTTAGGGAATTAATTTTTTATTAAAGCTTTTTATTTGTATAACATATGTATGGGTAGTTCCCCAACATTGATCTTTACAAAGCTTTCCATTACAAATTCTACTCCCAGTCCCCTCCCCTCCCCTAGATGGCAGGAAGTCCACCACATGTTAATAATGTTGAAATGCTTGAGAAGTTATGCAAGAAAAATCCTATCTACAAGAAAAAAAAAAGAATCAGAGAAAGGCAACACAATGCAAGCAAATGTCAATAGAGATCATGAAAATGTTATGTTGTGGTCCATATTTCATTTCCCTCTCTCTGGGTGTATATGGTTTTCTTCAGTGACCAATTGGAACTGGTTTGAGACAATTCTTTGTTGCAGAGAGCCATGTCCATCAGAATTGATCATCATGTAATACTGTTGTTGCTGTGTATGATGATCTCCTGGTTCTGTTCGTTTCACTCAGCATCAGTTCATGCAAGTCCCTCCAGACCTCTCTGAAATCGTCCTGCTGGTCGTTTCTTACAGAGCAATAATATTCCATAACATTCATACACCATAATTTATTCAGCCACTCTCCAATTGATGGCCATCCCTTCAGTTTCCAGTTTCTAGCCACTACCAAAAGGGCTGCCACAAACATTCTTGCACATGTGGGGCCCTTTCCTTCCTCTAAGATCTCTTTGGGATATAGGCCCAGTAGGAACACTGCTGGGTCAAAGGGTATGCACAGTTTGACAACTTTTTGAGCATAGCTCCAGATTGCTCTCCAGAATGGTTGGATCCATTCACAGTTCCACCAACAATGTATTAGTGTCCCAGTTTTCCCACATCCCCTCCAACATTCATCATTATCTTTTCCTGTCATTTTAGCCAATCTGACAGGTGTGAAGTGGTACCTCAGAGTTGTCTTAATTTGCATTTCTCTGATCAATAGTGATTTGGAGCAACTTTTCATATGACTAGAGATGGTTTTAATTTCATCATCTGACACCCATTCATTCTTTAGGATGAGATTATTTAGTTTCCAATTGCTTCTTGTTTTATTTTCTCCTGGCCTTATATTGCATGTGATTTTTATTGTATCATGATCTTTGAAAGATTCATTTACTATTTTTGTCTTTCTGCATTTGATTTGAGGTTTTTATGCCATAACACATGGTCAATTTTTGCATAGGTTTCATGAACTGCTGAGAAAAAAGTAAACTACCTTCTGTCTCCATTCAATTTTCTCAAAGATTACCATACCTAACTTTTCTAACATTTTGTTTATCTCCTTAACTTGTTTCTTATTTATTTTGTGGTTTGATTTATCTAGTTCTGAGAAAGCAAGGTTGAGATCCCCCACTAGTATAGTTTTGCTATCTATTTCTTCTTACATCTCTCTTAACTTCTCTAGTAATTTGGAAGCTATACCACTTGGTGTATATATGTTTAGTATTGATATTGCTTCATTATCTATGGTACCCTTTAGTAAAATATAGTTTCATTCCTTATCTCTTTAAATTAGATCTATCTTTTCTTTTACTTGATCTGAGATCAGTATAGCTACACTTGCTTTTTTTTGGTTCATCCGAAACATAATAAATTCTGCTCCAGCCCTTTACCTTCACTCTATATGTATTACTATGCTTTAGATGTATTTCTTGTAAACAACCTACTGTAGGATTCTGGATGTTAATCCAGTCCTGCTGTTTCCATTTTATGGGAGAGTTCATCCCATTCACATTCAAAGTTAAAATAACTAATTCTATATTTCCTGCCATCTTATTTTTTTTTCTTTTTGCTGAGGCAATTGAGGTTAAGTGACATGCCCAGGGTCACACAGCTAGGGAATGTTAAGTGTCTGAAACCAGATTTGAACTCAGGTCTTCCCGACTTCAGGGCTGGTGCTCTATCCACTGCGCCACTGCTGCCCCTCCTGCCATCTTATTTACCCAAATTTGTATTTTTCTCTTTTTTCCCTCTTCCTTCCTCCCCGGTGTTTTGCTTTTGATGATCACCTCCCTCAAACAGTACTCCCGCTTTAAAGCCCTTCCCCCTTTTTACATCGTTCCCTTAATTCTTCTGTTTTCCATTCTATTAGTCTTTCCCTTTTTTCCCCCTTTCAGTCCAACTTCCCTATAAGATGAAAGAAGTTTCTTTGTGATGCTAAATATGTCTGTTATTCTCTTTTTGAGCCAAATCTGATGAGAGTAAAATTCACACAATGTTTATCTCCCTCAATTCTTAATTGATCATTTGATTGATCATTTTTCAAATTTCTTTTTGCTAATATGATGTGTGAGCTGGTATCTCAGAATTGTTTTTATGTCCATTTTTCTATTCAAAAGTGATTTAGATGGTCAAAGGATATAAAGAAGCAATTTTCAGATGAAAAATTTAAAACCATTTCTAGTCATATGAAAAGTACTCTAAGTCATTATTTATCAGAAAAATGCAAATCAAGACAACTCTGAGATATCACTACACATTTCTCAGATTGGCTAAAATCACAGGAAAACATATTGACTAATACTGGAGGGAATGTGGGAAACTGGAATATTAAAACATTATTGGTGGGGTTGTGAACTGATTCAACTATTCTGCAGAGCAATTTGGAACTATGCCCAAAGGGCTGTCAAACAGCATACCCATTGATCAAGTAGCTTAAAGAGATCATAAAGGAGGGAAGTGGACCTGCATGTGCAAAAATGTTTGTGGCAACCCTTTTTGTAGTAGCAAAAAGTAGCAAAAAACTGGAAATTGAGGGGATGCCCATAAGTTGGAGAATGGCTGAACAAGCTATGGCATATGAATATTATAGAATATTATTGTTCTTTAAGAAGTAATCATCAGGATGATTTCAGAGAGATCTGGAGAAACTTACATTAACTGTTACTAAGAGAAAGGAGCAGAACCAGGAGATCATTACATATGGCAACAGCAAGGTTATATAATGATCTATTCTGATGGAAATGACTCCCTTTAACAACAAGGTGATTCAGATCTGTTCCAATGGTCTTGTGATGAAGAAAGCCAACTGCAGCCATAGAGAGGATACTGGAAATTGAAAGTGGACCACAACATAGTATTTTCACTCTTTTTGTTGTTGTTTGCATTTTGTTTTCTTTCTCATTTTTTTCCTTTTTGTTATGATTTTTCTGGAATAGCATATTTGTGGAAATATGTATAGAGGAATTGCACATGTTCAACATATATTGGATCACTTATTGTGGGTACTGTTTGGGGGTAAAGGGTGGAGGGAAGAGAGGGGAAAATTAGAACACAGGTTTTTGTGGGGGCGAATGTTGAAAATTATCCATGTATAAATTTATTTATTTTTTAAAAAATATTATTTATATTTTAAATTTATATATATGTGCTATAATATAAATAAAATAATAAATATTATTTAATTGAAATGATTTAGAGCACATCTTCATTTGCCTATATATAGCTTTTATTTCTTCCTCTGAAAACTCCTGTTCATATCCTTTTTCATTTATAGTTGGGTAATGACTTGTATTCTTAGAAAATTAACTCATTTCTCTACATGTTTGAGAAATGAAGCCTTTATCAAAAACAGTTGTAAATATTGTTTCCCAGCTTTCTATTCTTTTAATCTTGATTGCAATTTTCCCCCAAAAGGCTTTTTAATTTAATAAAATCAAAATTATCTGCTTTACATTTTGCAGTTGAAATCTATCTTTTGTTTGGTGATGAATTCTTCCTCTTCCCTTTAGTCTGATATGTAGACTATTCCTTGCTCTTCTAATTTGCTTATAATGTCCCTCTTTATGTCTAAATCATGCATAATTTTGATCTTATTTTGTTAAATGGTGTGAGATGTTGGTATATACCTAGTTTATGTCCTCTTGTTTTCCAGTTTTCCCAGCAGTTTTTGTCAGTCAGTTATCATACCAAAATTGGGTATCTTCAAGTTTATCAAACAACTGAATATTGTGTCCTGTGTACCAAGTCTATTCCACTGATCAATCACTCTGTTTCTTATCCTGTACCAAATAGTTTTGATGATTACTACTTTATTATAATATAGTTTTAGATCTGGTATTGCTAGGCCTCCTTCCTTTGTATTTTTCTTCATTAATTCCCTTGTTATCCTTTACTTTTTGTTGTTGCAGATAAATTTTGTCATTTTTTTCTAGCTTTATCAAATAGTTTTTTTCCTGTGGTTTCATTAGTATGGTACTGAACAAGTAAATTACTTTAGGCTGAATTGTAAACTTGAACTGTTTTGTATATAATGAATGTGAGCTCTTTGGGAGAAAAGGAAAATTGGTGGGGACTGATGATAGTATGAGGGTTAAAAATGGTTTGGCGGTGAAGCATCTAGGAAAAGGAACATTTATTTCTAGAACTAGAAAATGTGTCTGGGGAATTTAGTTTGCTGCCAGAATGCAACCTGATGAGAATATATTTGAGAATACTTGTTCAAATGAATGATTCAGTTGGGTGTTATGCCATCTATACCCCAATAGTCACATTGCTCCCTGACCTGCAGAATCAGTGACAAAACAAAGTAGCCCTGGTATAATCTCAAGATTTGGCTGTCAGATTCAAATAACACTCTGGTATCAATTTTGAAAATCATGGGTATTAGCCTTCATTATACAGATTATGTCTCTTGCTGATTGCAATGGGAGCTTCAGGCCACAGTCTGTGGATAGTAAATTGCATCATGCGTAAATGTGGATATGACAGTCAGGCTTATAGATGAAACGCTATAGGTTGCTGATATTAAAAAGAAAATCCTAGAGTTTTTTTTTCATGATTTATTTTTCTCCCATCATAGTGTGACCATACCTATAAAATAGCATGGTTTATGTATTTTGCTAAACACAGGGATTTAGTGTCATAGTGGATTTAGAATGTAGGACTGGGATTCAGGAACATGAGTTTGAATCTCATCTAAGACACTTGTATTATCTATATGATGCCAGAAAAGTCACTTAATTTTGTTTCACCTCATAATCCCCATTTATAAAATGGGAATTATAATAGTAACAACTATATGTAGTTGTCCTCAGAATCAGGTGAGATTATTTTTATACTTTGCAAAATTAAAATGCTATAAAATTTCAATTATTATTAAGGCTTATAAAGTATCTTACATTCTCTCTCTCAACAGTCTTATGACTACTCTATGAGATAGTTGCTATTATTATAACAGCTTTATAAATTCTGCAACTGAGGCTGACTAGTTAAGTGGCTTGTTTTGCATCAACACGTCTTAGATGATCAATGAAGAATTTGAAGCTAGATAATATTCTTTCATACAATCTCTCTCTCTCTCTCTCTCTCTCCCTCTCTCTCTCTCTCTCTCTCTCTCTCTCTCTTTCTCTCTCCCCCTCTGTTTTCCTCTCTATCTCCTGAACATTTTCCCCATTTCTAGTAGTTCAAATGTTTTCCCAGAATCACAGAATTCAGAGTTAAGGGGAACAACAGCAGCCACAAAATCCAATCTCTATCTGGCCCAGAACACCCACTACCTACTATAATAGATAAATAATCTTGCCTTTCATTGAAGACCCTAAGTGAGATATGATCTATCACCTTTTGAAATAACCCATTACATTTTCAGAAGACTATAAGATTTAAGAAGCCATTACTGATGACAAGACTAAATTTGCTTCTTTGAAACTTCCACCCATCATTTTTGATTCTGCTCTCTGGGGAAAGGCAGGATGAGTCAAATTTGTATTCCAGGTAACTACTCTTCAAATATTTGAATTCAGCTATTTTGCACCACTTCAGCCTTCTCTCCTTTCACATCAACCCTCTTAGCTGATGTTCTTATTCCTTCATTCATGCTTTATCAGGAAATAGCTCTCTCTTCCAGGAGTTAAGACACTTTGATTATCTAGAGATGGAGACAGATTTCTTCTTTTTTTCTTTACATTTTTCATTTTTCAAAGCATTTTCAAAAGTATTATGATCCTTATTTTTTCTTCTTACACATCCAAAGAAGTACTTTACACAATTACAAGTCTAAGTCAGTGAAAAGAAAGAAATTAGGAGTCCATGTATCTGATTTCAAATCCAGATTCATTGTGGGCAATCCTAACCAAAAGTGAAGTCCCTTCACTTTTTAGACCTCAATCTCTTTGTATAATGAAATAATAAAATGGAAGACTAAGTAATATCGATATTCCCCTCCTAGTTCAAACTCCAATGACCATACATTCCAGATAATAGACAAATGAATTGACAGATTCAACTAGAGTTTAAGTGACTTTCCCAGGACTCATGTAGCTTTTCATTAAAAGTATTTACCTAGATCCCATGCATCTTGGTTCCCAGTCAACTTTTTCATCTACTGTACCATGTTAGACCAAATAGGCAGTATTTCTCAGTAGTTGGACTCAGATTTGGAATTCTGAAGACTTCAGATTATACTTCTGACCCAATTCAACTATATCCTAATAACTTACACAATCCCTGAGTATCTGAAGCAACTCTTTGATTATTTTCTGTAGAACAAGCACAAATCTGCCTTAATAGAGGGAATGCCCTTATTCAGCATTACTTATACCAATCAAATCATGTTTGAAACCATTACCTCCAAAACAATAACAACAGCAACAAAATGAGTTGGAGTTGATGCATCATTTTTCAGTTGTGCTTAACTTTTCATGACTTCATTTGTGGTTTCCTTGGCAAAAGATACTGGAGTGGTTTCTCATTTTCTTTTTCCATTACTTTTTTCAGATGAGGAAATTGAGGCAAACAGTTAAGTTACTTGTCCAGTATCATACAGCCATGAGGCCAGATATGAAGTTAGATCTTCCTGACACAAAGCAGAGTTCTATCCCCTGTGCTCTTGACACTATTAGTACCTAAATTCATTTTTTTTTATTACTGGGACAACTACTTGATGAAATAGAGAACTAGGCTTGGGGTAAGAAAGACATATTCCTGGCTAGGATCATGAAGCATCCAACATAGTTAAAAACACTGAACAACAATAACAAATGTATAGTAATATTTATCACCTTCTAGGATTAAGTAGGATATGTTTCCATATATAGATGTATGAGATAGATGGCCCTTAATGGCCCTTAATGGCCATCTATCTCATATATTTCCTGCCTTTTGTGACTAAATTGAGAAAGTCAACTGCAATATATGTCTCCACTTCCTCTCCTCTCACTGTTTATTTAACTTTTGGTAGTCTAGCTTTCTCCTTCATTCTTCAATGGAAGCTCCTCTCTCCAAAGTTATCAATGATTTCCTAATTGCCAAATCTAATGGGATTTTCTTTTGCTTTTTTTGCTGAGGCAATTGGGGTTAAGTGCCCCAATTAACTTGCCCAAGGTCACACAGCTAGGGAATGTTAAGTATCTGAGACCAGATTTGAACTCAGGTCCTCCTGACTTCAGGGCTGGTACTCTATCCACTACACCACCTAGCTGCCCTCAATGGGATTTTCTTAATCCTCATTCTTGCTAATCTGCTTGAAGCATCTGACATTGTTATTTGTCCTCTTTTCCTTGATACTTTCCTTCTCTCTAGGTTTTGGGGATACCACTGATTTTCCTCTTACATATCTGACCATTCCTTCTAGGTCTCCTATTTTACTTTTTTTTCCCCCACACCTCTGTCCTGGGCCCCTTCATCTTCTCCTTTTATACCTCTTTTGCTTAGTGTTGTCATAAACTTTTTTTTGTCATAAACTCTTATGGATTAAATTATCATCTCTACGAAGAGATACTCAGATTTACTTATCTTGCCCTAACTTTCTGCTGACCTTCAGTCTCACATCTCCAACTCCCTAAAGATATTTTAAATTAAAAATCCAAAAAAAATATCTTTTTTGAGATGTTAATGTTATTAGAAACTTTACATTTCAAAAATTAAACTCATTTTATTTTCTCCTAAAGTATTCCCCTGTTCAAACTTCTCTAATACTGTTGAGGACAGGCTTTCTACTCAAATGTTATCCTTAACTCCTTACCTCCCATATCCAAGCTGTTTCTAAGAATTGTCACTTTCATCTTGTCAATTTTTTTTTATTTTTAATAGTATTTTATTTTTTCCAAATGTAAAGATTGTTTTCAACATCCACCTTTGCAAAGCCTTGTATTCCAAAATTTTCTCCTTTCCTTTCTTTTCCCTCCCCAAGACAGCAAACAATCTGACATTGATTAAATGTGCAATTCTTCTAAACATATTTCCTTATTTATCATGCTATGAAAGAAAAATGAGATAACAAGGGAAAAAAACACAAGAAAGAAAAAAAACACAAACAACCAAACAACAAAAGTGGTGAAAATTCTATGCTTTGATTCACATTCACCTTGGCAATGTTTCTATCTCCTCTCTTTTGATACTGCTGCAACCCTAGTACAATGCATCATCTCCTGACCTCTGGACTATTACAATAGTATACTGATTTGATCTATCTACCACAAGTTCAGCCACCAAAGTGATTTTCAATTCAATCATGCCAATTCCCTGCAGAATAAACTCTGGTGGCTCCTTGTTACTTCCAGGATCAAATATAAAATTTTCTCTGTGACATTTGAAGTCTTTTACAACTTGTTCTCACTACATTTCTAGTCTTCTCATACCTTAAAGCTCTTTTTTTTATTAAAGCTTTTATCTGTATAACATATGCATGGGTAGTTCCTCAGCATTGATCTTTACAAAGCTTTCTATTCCCCTCCCCTAGATGGCAGGAAGTCCACTACATGTTAATAATGTTAAAATACTTGACAAGTTGTGCAAGAAAAATCTTATCTACAAGAAAAAAAAGAAAATCAGAGAAAGGAAACACAATGCAAGTGAACATCAATAGAGAGCATGAAAATGTTATGTTGTGATCCACATTTCATATACCTCTCTCTGGGTGTATATGGCTTTCTTCAGTGAACAATTGGAACCGGTTTGAGATAATTCTTTGTTGCAGAGAGCCATGTCCATCAGAGTTGATCATCATGTATTATTGTTGTGGCTGTGTATAATGATCTCCTGGTTCTGCTCATTTCACTCAGCATCAGTTCATGCAAGTCCCTCCAGGCCTCTCTGAAATCGTCCTGCTGGTCGTTTCTTACAGAGCAATAATATTCCATAACATTCATATACCATAATTTATTCAGCCACTCTCCAATTGATGGGCATCCATTCAGTTTCCAGTTTCTAGCCACTACCAAAAGGGCTGCCACAAACATTCTTGCACATGTGGGTCCCTTTCCCTCCTCTAAGATCTCTTTGGGATATAAGCCCAATAGAAACACTGCTGGGTCAAAGGGTATGCACAGTTTGATAACTTTTTGAGCATAGCTCCAAATTGCTCTCCAGAATGGTTGGATCTGTTCACAGTTCCACCAACAATGTATTAGTGTCCCAGCTTTCCCACATCCCCTCCAGCATTCATCATTATCTTTTCCTGTTCATTTTAGCCAATATGACAGGTGTGTAGTGATACCTCAGAGTTGTCTTTGGATTTCTTGTTTGGATTTGGATTTCTCTGATCAATAGTGATTTGGAGCAATTTTTCATATGACTAGAGATGGTTTTAATTTCATCATCTGAAAATTGTCTGTTCTTATCCCTTGACCACTTATCTATTGAAGAGTGGCTTGAATTCTTATGTATATGAGACAATTCTCTATATATTTTAGAAATGAGGCCTTTATCAGAACCATTAAATGTAAAGATGATTTCCCAATTTGATGCTTCCCTCCTAATCTTGTCTGCATTAGTTTTATTTGTACAGAAACTTTTTAACTTAATATAATCAAAATTATCTATCTGGTATAATCAAAATTATCTATGTGGTCCTTAAAGCTCTTGACACAATGTTCAACCCAATGACACTGAATTCTTTGCCGCTCCTTTAATGAGACAATCCCTTTCTGTGTTCTGGACATATTCCCATGGGCAGTTCCCCATGCCTACTTATCTTTTCCCATTACCTTCTTGGGCTTCCTTCAGGGCCATATAAAATCTTACTTTTTACTGGAAACTTTTCTCAATCTTTCTTAATTTTAGTGCCTTTCCTCTGTTGCTTTATTTATCCTGTACATAGCTTGTTCATACAAAATTGTTTGCATGTTTTCTGCCCCATTTTATTGTGAATTTCATGAAGGCAGGAAGTGCTATGGTTTTATTTCTACTTTCAGTACTTCATGTAGTTCCTGGCACATAATAGGTGCTTAATAAGTGCTGATTAAATGATTGAATGACTGTAGAACCTTCTATCTACAATTAAAATTTCCTTTTTGTAACCTGTCTGACATCCATTCAGCTTCTGTATGAGTACTGCTGAAGATTTTCGTAGCAAATATATTCCCATATATTTTGTTATTTTGAGTAAAAGAAAGAATTCTCTAATGGTTGGACCTATTTTACAATGGAACAGGTGGATGTGACTGAAACTTCTGACTTATAAAATCTCATACAAGCCACTTAACCTCTCTAGGACTCATTTTCCTCATCTGTAAAATTAGAGGTTGAACAAGATAACCCCTAAATTCCTTTTAAGCCCCAAATTCCTAATTCTTCGAAAAGTGATTAGCTCTGCTGAGCAGAATACTGCCTTCCTGTAACTCTGTTTTTTTATACCTTGGTCTTAGTTCAAATCTCAGGAGAACCACAGAAAAATTCTAATCCATCTTCCATGCAACATACTTCAGATATTTAACGATAGCAGCCAAGTGCTCTTTATAAAGTTTATTTTTTTTCAGGAAGAACAGCTTTGTTCAATCTCTTATCACATGAGAGAAATATTCTGGATCTATTTCTTTACATATTCTTCTCTGGACACACTCCAGGTTATCAATGTCCCTCTTCCAAAAGGTTCTCCTGATTCCAGGACCAACACTCTATCCATTGTGCAATCTAGCTGCCCCTTAAATTAAAGAATAGGAGATTAACGGGAAAGGATAAGGGAGGGATTCTTTTTTTATTTTTCTTTTTCTTTTTTTTTAGTAAGGCAGTGAGGGCTAAGTGACTTGTCTAGGATAATATAGCTTGTAATTGTTAAGTGTATGAAGCTCAGGTCTTTTTGATTTCAGGGCTGCTCGTCTATCCACTGCTCCATTTATCTACTTTCTTCCTTTCTTGAAAATGGGGCCATGATTTTAGATCTGGCTTGATTAGTGTGGAGAAAATTGGAGTATTGCTTCTCTTAAAGTAGACACTCTCTCTCTCTTTTTTTAAGCTACTATTCCTCTAGATATTTGACTCTTTTAAAATTTTATGATGTTTCTCTTTCCAGGACTATGTTCTCTCTCTCTGGACCTGAGCAATCACCTGGCCTGGCTCATCTTCCATGATGTGCTCACTAAGTTGATTTTGTCCTAGGATTTATTTTATTCCTTTTTTCCTTTTCCTTCTATACTATTTGAATTGATGATCTCATTAATTCTGTTATGTTTAATTATCATTTATATGCAAATATTCCCTCATCTATATATTCAGTCTGAACCTCTTTCCTAACTTCTAGCATCACAGTATAGATTGCCTTTTTGATTTCTCAAATTAAATATCCTGTACAACTCTTGACCTCCAGATATCGAAAACAGAATTCATCTTTCTCACCAAAATCTCCTTGATGAAAGCACCACCATCCTTCCAGCAACACAGGATAAAAACTACAAAATTATACCTTGCTCCTTACTTTCACTCACTCCATATATCCAATTTGTTGTTGAATCTTTTCTTTCTATCTTCATGGTGACTTTCAAGTCCATCCCTTTCTTTGTGCTCATACAACTACACCTCAGCAAAGACTTTCTATACCTCTTATGTAAACTACTATGATAGACTTCTAAGTAGTTTCCTTGCCTTAAGTCCATCCCTTTTTTAATCAGTCCATCCTCCACTTAGAAGCCAAAGTGATTTTCCTAATCTGCAAGTCTGACCCTACTCAATAAACTTGTCTCCCTCTTTCCAACCCACGAAATATAAATTCCTTTGGCATTTAAAACCTTTGCAACATGGTTCCTTTCAACTTTTCTTTTCTTCTTAAAATTATTTAATGTAAAACTTAAATGAAATTTTAGATCATTGTATTGCTGAGAAAAGCTAAGTCAATCATAGTTGATCGACACATAATCTTGCTGTTACCATGTGCAATGTTTTCCTAGTCCTGCTCACTTCACTCAAGATCAGTTCATGTACATCTTTTCAGGTTTTTCTGAAATCCTCCTGTTCATTTTTTACAGGACAATATTATTTCATTACATTCATATACCGTATTTTGTTCAGCCATTCTCCAATTGATAGGCATTCAGCCTTCGCCACAACAAAGTGAGTGGATATAAACATTTTTTTGTACATTACATTTTTCATGATTCTTTAGGATACAGGCATATTAACAATAAGCAGGGTCAAGGGTATGCACAGTTATATAGCCTTTTGGGCATGGTTCCAAACTGCTTTCCAAAATGGTTGGATCAGGGGAGATCTAGAATCTTAAGAAAGTAAATGACTACTTAAAAATTAGAACTAGAGAAGGGAAACTAGTTAAATTATAAGATTCTAAGAAATAATAAAGCAAAATATAAAGGATTAAAAAATAGAAAAAATGTGAAACTTCATTTGAAGAGCAGATCAAGAAGAGAAAATATAAGTATAATTAGATTACCTGCAAGTACAATAAAAATAATCAATATAATATGAGAAATAATTTAAGAAATTTGTTCTGAGGTTAGAACAAGAGGGCAAAGTAGAAAATTAAAATAAAATCCCACCTATCATTATCTGAAAGAGATCCTATGAGAAAAACCTAAAGGAATATTATAGCCAAAGTCAGAAACCTCGAGATCAAAGAGAAAAATATTATAAATAACCATAGCAAATTAAAAAACAACAGATTCATAATTATAATAAAAAAAAACCTAGCAGAGTTACAAGAAGGCTACAGGTCTTGGAATATTATATACCAAAGAGCAAAAGACTGGGATTGTGACTGAAAATATCATACCCAGCAAAGTTAAGCATAATGCTGAGTAGAGAAAAAACACATCCAATGAATTGCCCTATCTCAATCCTAGAGCTAAGAAGTTAGGTATAGAGGAGATACAACAGGACACTTCTCCTTGAAATGAAAGATCTGTGGATTTGAAATTGATTGAACAATCATACTCATATTTTTCAATGAGCCTCTAATTATATGTATCCTTGATAGTATCTTTCACAATGCTACATGTGCATCAGTCAGTGAGGGGTAATTGTACTTCCAAATTTAATATCTAAGAGATTAGTGTTCTGTGATAGACATAAAACATCACAAGGAGAATATTAGTATCAATGCTATTACAGCAACATAAATAGCTTAGGATCACGGAAAACAGTACAAATTTTTGTCAATTAATAAACAGTTATTAATTACCTTCTAAGTTCCAGATACTGTACTAAGCACTAGGGACACAGATATGAAAAAGAAAATCTCTGACCTCAAGGTTCTTACAATGTAATAAGGGAAGACAAGAGAAAGATAAACATTTGTGGTGGTGGGGCTTGAGTGGGATGAAAGATAAGGTGATTAAGCCCAAAGAAATGTGGCCTTCAGTTTGGTGGGAAATGATGGGATGGTTGGCCTGAGTTCTCTCATTAAATAGAGACTTTAAGAGGAAAGTATCTTTCTTCTACTTTGATGGATGATGGGCATTAGGGTAATGTGAAGGTCTAATATTGACCAAGGTGGGTTTGTTTCAGTAATAATAGTAACTATATATATATATATATATGTGTGTGTGTGTGTGTGTGTGTGTGTGTGTGTATGTGTGTGTATACAATGATTTAAATTTAAGAAAACACTTGAAAATATTATTCCATTTTATCATTTTAAAAAACCCTGGGAGGTTAATGCTATTAGAGAGTGCCCCCTCTTCCCAAATGATATTCCAATTAATTTCATCTTCATAGTCAATTCTGATCCCAGTTCATTGTTGATTCTTCTAAATATCTGAAGTACTTCTACAAAATACACCCATTGATGGATTAACTCAGTTATCTAATTATTCAACTACATATTGTTATCTAGGCAATACATATTTTTCATCCACTTTTTTTCTATGTATGTGATTAAAACAATCTCCTTTGCATTGGTATAGAAGTCATTGAAGAAAATTTGTAGTGTTTCCTGTATAGGTTGATGATTTTTAAAACTAATATAAGCACTAATTCTAGTCTCAGATTGATCTTGGTAGGATAGTTCCTTCCTTTTTTAACTCCCAAGCTGACAAAATTATTATTCTTCAATTTTAGCCTTCTATCATACTGCATACTCGCTGAATTATGAACTCAAATCTTTGTAACTTATTGAACATCATGTATACAATTGAATCACAAATCAGTTAAATCCTTGAGTGAATATGTAGAAATGGAGTTACCCAATATAGAATATAAAATATACCTCCAATTAATTCCTCCTCTCTCACCTAAATTACTCTTGTATCCATTTACACAGCTTTGGTACCTGAAATATTAGATATAGAGTGTTACCCCAAGAGAAGTGCTTTCCATTCTTCCAAGCTGATTTCCACTTTGAACAGAGCCCAGTTTTATGCAATTGCCATAAACTACTATAATCTCCACTAAGATTATGTTCCAGGTTCAATGTTTGTCTTTCAAAGAGCTATCCAAATGCACACATGGGAGACTTGAGATAGGCCAGATTAATAGACCCGGTGAAATCCCACACAATCTTTTCAAGTGATATTCCTTATTAATAAAACACTTTTCAAAAGAGGATGTCGACTAGGTTATCAAATTTTATTGTTCCCATTTGGTGGATGGAGAAATGGAGGCAGTTTAAACTTCAGTGGAATCATATTTCAAAGGGCCCAACAATGGAAATATTTATCCATGGGAAAATGGTGCAAATAAAACACACTGTACACATTAATTAATGACTATCTCTCCATTCTTTCAAGGAAATTGATTTTTTAACCTAAATGGAATTGATTTGAAAATTTCTAGATTTTGATTATTTTTTAAATTAGCAACAACAAAATGAGTAGCAAGATCCTTTTTGCTGACTGCAAGATTAAGAAAAATAGAATTTGTAGAGTAAACCAGACAAGAATAAATCTATTGTCAGGTGATAGAAAGGCAATTGACTGAAATACTTCAAAGGAAAAGGTGTTTATGTTTTGTGGATTTGCTATTTCATCACTATAAAGGAAACTATAAGGGAACTCTTTGCACTGATGTAGGTTAACAATAAGGTCGAAGGTCGTAAATCTAGTTTTAGAGAGTGATATGGTCCACTGAGGTGTTAAATGATTTGCTTTTGGTCACATAGATAGTATGAGTAAAAGGCAGAACTTGAATGAAGATCTTTCTAATCCAATGTCAGTCTTCTGTTCATTATGCCATGCTGCCTTTCAAAAGCCTATATATGTATAGACATTTCCCTTTTGTTCATAACCTGTGATTTTATCAGTATTTGGAACTCCAAATGTGGAATCTCTTTCCAATGGTATGAGTCAGAAAATCATTGATAATTTACATTTTTTGGAAGGTTGTTTGGAGATATGGAAAGTTTCATCACGTAATACATGGCCACATCCATTCCATGTCAGTGGCAAGGCTCAAATCCAGGTCTTTTTAGCTTGGTCCTCTATCCAATGCATCATACTTCCCTTTTATACCTTTAGAACAAAAAGGGACCTTAAATATCATCAAGGGTAATCCCTTCAATAAATACATTGTCCAGATAGGGAATGTGATACAGGGAAGGTAAGCCTGTCAACCTATGGTTAAATTAGTAATACTGATGTTCATAATAAAAACAGCTTTTATATATAACTTATTAGGCACTTTCCAATTATTATTCAACCTTCCCTCACTTAAATCCAATTCATTTACATATTAATGTCTCCCTGATGTCATGGTGGTCTTCAAGAATGAAGGACAGCAACAACAACAATTATTACCTCATTTGATCCCCACAACAACCTTGTGAGGTAGGTGCTATTATCACCCTCATTTTACAGTTGAAAAAAACTGAAGCAGAAAAGTTAAGTGTCTTGCCCAGAATGTCACAGCTAATGATATCTGTGGCTGTATTATGAACCAAATCTTCCTTTCTCAATGTCCAGGGCACTGTTTGCCATGCAGCTTTGCTCTCCACATGCTGATGTAAGTAGTAAGTAGCAAAACTGGAATTTGCACATGTCTGCTGACTTGAAATTTTCTGTTTATCTCACATGCTGCCTCTGCAACAGTTGTGTCATGAGGAGATTTGTTTTTCTTAAAAAAGAAGTAAAAGAATTTTCTGAAAGGCTACTTTCTTTAATCAGTACTTGAGTAATTCATGGATGACATCCCACCAGCATACCCAAGGATTCTAATCTGGTACATGATCAGTTAGGCCAAGACTAGTATGTCTATATAGTCCTTCACCATGCATTTCATAGTACTATCCATTAAAAATACATTTAAATATATTGTCCAGCTTATATTTTAATTTTACTCTGCAAAATATCAGTGAGAATATGCCCAAAAAATACATGGTATATAAAGTTAAGATAATATCACCACAATTACTATAGTTGAGATATTTTGGTAACAAATTCAGGAAAAAAGTAATTTGTCATAACTTGTTACTTATCTAAGGGAATATTTGTACTAGTGTCTTGGATGCAATATAAAGTGCTTGATCATATGTATCCTAGATATTTGAATTAAGACCAACCAGACACTGCCCTGAATAATTTTAATTTTAAAACATCCAATTTTACTTCAAGCTGTTAGGAAAATTAAAATGCATTATTTTTGCATTTTTATGGCATTTTCAAACAGTTTGTTGTTATAAAATCAATGCTGCCATCCATCAGGTCTTTTTCATGATGCTATTTGAATAACAGGTTTTTGCATGAGCTGCTCACCTTCTAATTATTGTATAGCTGCAATGAAACTTCCTAAAACTGTCAGAGGTTAATGCCTTTGTTGGAATCCAGGAGTAAGAAACATAACTCGACACATTTAGACATACATACACATAAATTACAAACTCATAATTAATGTATGTTTGATAAATACATCTTCCTCTTAATAACAAGGTCATACCACTAATTGTAACTAATCTTTGACACCAGGCAATAATGCTCAAAGGCCATTCAGTACAAAGAATCAACAACATCACAACAACATCATATGATTCTCTTCATTTCCTCTTGCTAGTTTCATAGTTTAGACCTCAAACTCAATCAAACAAATCAATCAACAAAAAATTATTGAATATAGTATGCAAGGATCACTAGCACTAAGCCCAGCATCTCTACTACCTTGTATGAAAGTTAACTGAAGCCTTCTTTTTCTATTAACAAAATGCTCAAGCGGGGAGCCTATATTAAAAAAATTGCTTTATTCTAATTTTACAGTAAAAAAAGAAACTTTAACCTTTCCTCCTCCTAATCACTGTGAAGTAGAATCTTGGAATAAGCAATTCTTAATCCCATTTTCCCATTTCTATGTTGGTATTTGCCCTTTCCATGCTCCACTCCAATGTTTCTTACCACTTACATTATGTTCTTTGAACACTTATTCTAACACTAACAAACTTTACTTTATTCTTCACCTTTTTGTCTTATTCATTCCTTCCATTAGTAAGATCACTGTAGGAAAAGAATACCATTATTCTTTACTAATCAGATGGGGCAATTAAGAGATTAGTAGGTCTGAAGTCAGGAAAAGTCATCTTCCTGAGTTCAAATCTAGACTCAAACATTGCTTAACTATGTGACCTAAGGTAAATCACTTAATCACATTTGACTCAATTTTCTCATCTGTAAAATGTGCTGAAGAATGAAATAGCAAACTACCTCAGTGTCTTTTTCAAGAAAAGCCCAAATGGGATCACAAAATGTCAAGCATGACTGAAACAACTAAATTACAACAACGATGAATTCTATCACAAACCTCACAGTATCCTTTAAAAGCATTTCCAAGTTTTTCGAACTTTATGGTAAGTGCTGCAAACAGTTGCTCTTCCTCATATTTTTC
The DNA here is from genome assembly GCA_023553655.1 of Myrmecobius fasciatus. Taxonomy (NCBI): domain Eukaryota; kingdom Metazoa; phylum Chordata; class Mammalia; order Dasyuromorphia; family Myrmecobiidae; genus Myrmecobius; species Myrmecobius fasciatus. The sequence goes on along the minus strand of JAJPUD010009257.1, from coordinate 12,112 downwards.
ACTGGGCTTGACCTTTAATGGATGTAGAAAAGGAGAGGATTCTGATTGCCCCTCCAGGATCACCCAGATCTTCCTAATATGTCTTCTTTTAAGCAAGATTAAGTCTCAAAACTCCAGAACACTGTACACTACATCACCCAAAAATTTCACCCTCCTTTTGTTTGTTACCTATTCCATTTCTGTTTATATTATTTCCCCAACTTCTTTGAATAATAAAAATATGTCTTATAGCTCAAATGAGAAAATATTTGTAAAGTGCTTAATATAGTGCCTTAGACAAAGTAGACACAACATAAATGTTAGTTCCTATTACTGTTGTTGCAGCTATTATTATTATATCTTGGTGAATCTCTAAGTTTTTACTATAGTGTCAAGCATATAATGTAGTTTTAATTACTTTGAAATTGAATTAAGTATTTTAATAACATGTTGATCTTAGGAACTTAAAGTGTAGAGTAGTATTTCAGAGTTCTCTTAATTTTCATTTCTTTAATTAATACTTATTTAGAGCATTTTTATGTGGCAAACAATGGTTTTAATTTCTTCATCTGAAAATTATCTGTTCATATCTTTTGACCATTAATTGGAGAAAGGTTTGTATTCTTATAAATTTGAGTCTAAATATTTTAGAAATGAGGTCTTTATCAGAACCCTTGGATGTAAAAATTTTTTTTCTCCAATTTTCTGCTTTTCTTCTAATCTTGTCTGCATTGGATTTTTTTGTATAAAAGTTTTTAATTTAATATAATCAAAATTATTGATTTTGTATTTCATCATGTTCTCTAGTTATTCTTTGATCATAAATTCCTTCTCCACAGATCTGAGAGGTAGACTCTACTGTATTCTCCTAATTTGCTTATAGTATCACCATCTATGTATAAACCATGAACCCATTTTGACCTTATCTTGGTTTAAGGTATCAGGAGTTGGTCAATGTTTAGTTTCTGCCATACAATTTTCTAATTTTCCCAACAATTTTGGTCAAATAATGAGCTCTTTCCTAGAAGCCAGTGTCTTTGGGTTTATCAAACACAAGATGACTATAGTCACTAACTATTGTGTATTGTGAACCTAACCCATTCCACTGATCAGTTTATAAACCTGTATCAAATGGTTTTGATGAGCACTGCATTATAATATAGTTTTAGGTCTGGTACATTTAGAACATCTTCTTTTGCATTTTTCTTTAATTCCCTTGAGATTCTTAACCTTTTGTTCTTCCAGATAATTTCCCCCCTAGCTCTGTAAAGTAATTTCGTGGCAGTTTGATTGGCATGATACTAAGTAGATTAATTTAGGTAGAAGTTTGTCATTTTTATTATATTACATTGGCCTATCCATGAGCACTTTATATTCTTCCAATTGTTTAGATCTAATTTTGTTTGTGAAAAATGTTTCGTAATTGTATTCATACAGTTCCTGACTTTGCTTTGTCAGAAAGACTTGCAAATATTTTATGTTATTTACAGTTATTTTAAATGGAATTTCTCTTTGTATATCTTGCTGCTGAACTTTGTTGGTAACATATAAAAATGCTGATGATTTATGTGAATTTATTTTGTAACCTGCAACTTTGCTAAAGTTGTGAATTGTTTCTAGGAGTTTTTTAGCTGATTCTCTTGGATTCTCTAAGTATACTATCGTATTATCTGCAAAGAGTGATAATTTGGTTTCCTCATTACCTATTCTAATTCCTTTAATTTCCTTTTCTTTTCTTATTGATAAAGCTGACATTTCTAATACAATATTCAATAATAATGGTTATAGTGTGCAACCTTGTTTCACCCCTGATGTTATTGAGAAGACTTCTAGTTTATCCCTAATATATATGATGTGTGTTGATGATTTTAGATAGATGTTACTGATTATTTTAAGGAAAACTCCATTTATTCCTATACTATCTAGTGTTTTTTAATATCAATTGATTTGGATTTTGTCAATGACTTTTTCTGCATATATTGATAAAATCATATCATCTCTTTAGTTTGGTTATGGATATAGTCAATTATGCTATTATTTTTTTCCTGATATTGAACAAGCCCTGCATTCCTAGTGCAAATCCCACCATCATAATGTATTAACTTGGTGATAAGCTTCTGTAATCTCTTTACTAATATTTTATTAAAATTTTTCCATCTATATTTATTAGGGAAATTGTTCTATTTTCTTTTTGTATTTTGTCCCTATCTGGTTTAAATATTAGCACCATATCTTTGTCATAAAAGGAATTTGGTAGGACTACTTTCTCCCCTAGTTTTCCAAATAGTTTGCATAGTATTAGAATTAATTGTTCTTTAAAAGTTTGGTAGAATTCACTGGTAAATCCATGTGGCTCTGGACATGATTTTCTTAGGGAGTTAATTAATAGCTTGTTCAATTTCTTTTTTCTAAAATGGGGCTATTTAAGTAATTTATTTCCTCTTCTGTTAATCTGGGCAAACTATATTTTTGTAATTATTCCTCCATTTCACTTAATCAGATTATTGCCATATAGCTGGTCAATGTAATTCATATTTATTGCTCTAATTTCCTCTTCATTGGTGGAAAGTTCTCCCTTTTCATTTTTGATACTAACAATTTGATTTTCTTCCTTCCTTTTTCTAATCAAATTAACTAAGGTTTATCTGTTTTT
>JAJPUD010009256.1:0-72744 GCA_023553655.1 Myrmecobius fasciatus | reverse complement strand
TTTTTTTTTGTCCATATCTTTTCCACCCTTAAATTTAAATAGGTCTTTGAGTGAGGAAAGCTGTGACCCAAAGCTTTAGTGGTGTGGCATCAGTACCTTGCACTTTGTGGAAGGAGATACCTTTTGGAAAAAACAATATTGATCTTTTCTCCCTGGTTTAGATTTAGCTCAAAAATGCAATATTATAACTGGGTAGAAAAGGCTTAAATGTTCAATAAATCACAAAAGAACTCAGTATTTGGAATATTATTAACCCACAAAATAAACTAAAAGTCTGACAACTAGAATGACATTTTAAAAAAATGTTAACAAATTGAAGTGACTTTACATGATTTATACACACTCATATATGTATATGTATACATATTTATATGTACAAACATATATATGAAAAAAGATAGATTCTATTCTTTTCATCCTACCCAAATTTGAAGTTTTCTCAGAATTTGTCTATTCCTTTTATGTTTAAGAAGCAAATAGATTTGTAGCATCTTTAAGCAATTAAATGCAGGCACACTTCTCTCATAAACACACATACTTATGAAGCCCAATAGGAACATCTGAATATTGGCCATGGGTATTTATAGACTCATGGAATCACAGAATTTTAGACCTGAAAAGGGACCTTAGAGATATTCAATATCAATTCTGACCATTTACAAATTTATGGAGAAATTAAATGCCTCTCAGTTATCCTAACAGTAATAGTCATTTGGGTGAAATATACAGTGTAGACAGGGAATTGTCCATTTTCTAACTGATTTCATTTGCCACTAGAGTGACAGGGTGGGGGGAGGTTAATAAAATGGCAGCTATAGTATTCAGTATGTTACATTTGTTGAAGGAAATGACAGCTAGAGAACAATGCCAGTCTGTCTGTCACTTTTTCAGTCCATGAGGTAATTGTTTTCCACTGTAAGCCTCCATTCTACTCAGGATTTCATACATACATACATACATAATACTGGGGTCACCAGATGTCTTGGCATACAGAAATTGCCTCAACTTTCAGAGGCAGGTCCAACTACCATTCCTTCAAGATCTTTTATTTTTTAATTGGAATTTCGTCCCTAATTTGATAGATTCAGCCACCTAGGCATTGGGCCATTTCCTTTTCCAGCACTAGTTTTCCCTTATGCACCTCATTAGGTTGCCCGGCGCCTCACTCCTCCTCCCTCAACCCACTCCATCACTCCCCAGGCAGTCCTCTTCAGAAACAAAGGCCGGTAAGCAAGGTCATCAGTGGCCAAGTCAAGATAAGCTGTACTAGACAGAATCTGATCTTGTGCTTCTCATCCCTGCTATCTCTGTAATGCTGTGCGCCACGTAGGAGGTACTGACAACCTTGTCACAAGCTCTCCCTGAGACAAACTCGGATATACACACACCTGCACAAAGCATGCTGACCATGCAGAGGAAGGAGACCCAAGGCAGGTCCCGTGCACAGTAGTGTCAGTGCAACTGCCTCCTTCCTGATACTCCTCAGGGCCCTAACATCATAGTTGCCTCCCCAGGTGTGAAACCCAGGGAATGACCCTGTCTATGTAAGTGGCAGCAACTACATCTCTCTCCCCCCAGACACGCAGCTTCCCAATTCCTTGAAATTCCCATCGACTCATAGAATTAAGAGGGTAAGAAACCCTAGACATCATAGAGTCCAATGCTCTCATTTTAAGATTGGGAAGGTAAGGCACCAAGAGATGAAGCCCATTGCCCTGAGTCACAAAAGGAGTATGTAGTTCCTGCCAGGTTTCCCTTTTTAAGGTGCTGTTACAAATAAGGTATAATATGGCTAACCATATGGAATTAATTCACAAAGGGCACTGAGCCAAAATTTGGAAGATTTTGATTTTAGTTCTGGCTTTGCCACCAAGATTCTATGTTACTCTGGGCTCCTTCATCCCTATTGTTTCAGTTCCTCAACTGAAAAATGAAGATCTGAGTCCTAGACTAGAAGAACTTCAAAGCCCCTTTCATCTCTTCTCTAATCTTTCCCAATAAGAAGGAAATCATTGAAAACATAGTCCATCTCTAGGATCTTTCAACCCAAGTATCCTGTTTCTAGGTCCTCTGCACAATCAATCATTTATTAAATGCTTCCTATGTGCTAGGGATTGTGTTAAGTGTTGGAACTAGTTTCCTAATCCTATATATCCCCAACTGAACTGTAGCAGAGTTTAGCACAGAAATTTCCAGACTTTTTATAAGGAGAATGTTCATTTTCATCTCCTCAAAGCACCCAAAGAACCCAGGGAGAAGAAAAAGATACTACAAATAAAAGAGTCTTTAAGTGGAGAAGGGAAATTGGCAAGACTGTTAGTTGTTGTGGAACACAGATAGAGACACATAGTGGTTACAATTAAAGCCTGCTAGGTAAAGCTTGATCTTCTGACTGGGAACTCATAGTTAACAATGTGGTTCAACCAACCATCTGGTAATGCTGAAAATTAACCCACTAATACTTTCATTAGCCATTTATTGACTTTGATACACAAACCTCTCCGTATATGTTATGATTATTGTTTGGTAGGGTTTTTTTTTAAGAGAAACCAAAATGTGTCTAAATTGCTGAACTTTCTAATTAAACCCTGTAACTCCTATCTACGTATAGTTTGTGCTTAAAGAGTATTCACACTTTAGGAAAAGTGAGATTGTACATTATGAATGAGTTCCTGCATATATGTGATGATCTGAGTGATTCACAGATAGGTAACTGAGAGTTGGTTAGAGAAACCCAGGTAGGACAAAGATAGGCCAGGCTAAAGATGATGATGATGATGATGATGATGATGATAACTGACAGTGAACAATAACATTGCAAATGGAGAAAGGAGTATAAAATCCCCTAACATCTTGCCATTGACATTTCTACTGTCATCATCTTCCATATAATAATTTATTTATTATTATTCATGGCATATATCTGCAAAATGCCCTATGGTGCTTAAACAAATTACTCACAGAACCCTTTTGAGAATAATAGCAACCGTAAGGTTTGTTGGTATAATTTCTTGGAAGGTGACTAAAAAAAAATTTGGGAAAAGACAGTTTTAGCGTTCTTGTTAATTTTGCAGAGAAGTTGCATTTCTTGGGAGTTGCTCATGATGACTTTTATTCAGAAGAGACAGATCACCAGAATGCAAACTGATATTGGAGGCTTTTTAAGAAAGGATAATATGGAGCTTACTACTAGAGTCAATAACCATTCAGCTCTGTGCCTCACATATTTTTTTGCCTGAGAAATTTTTATGTGATGCTAAATAGATACATATATAAAACACGTATATAAATAAAATATTTACTGATAATCATAATTTTATAACCCCTATATGAGGTCACGACTCACAGTTTAAGAAGCTTTGGTGTATATGTGATAGATTGGAGAAAGTAGAAATTAGAAGCAGAAGGAGCAAATAGAGGCTGTATGGGCATGAAAAGACAAGTTCCTAAACTAATTTAAATAGAGTGGTTACAATGGAAAGGGAAGGGCCTGATGAGATGGTACAAAAGAAGAATATATTGAATTTGATTATTGAATAATGGAGCTGAGGAATTTTTAAAAATGACATCAAGTTTCCAATTCGAGGTAGTAAGAAGAATGATGGAATTAATACTATTGACAGGAATTGGGAAGTAAGAAGGGAGCTAGCATATGGATCATGGCGATTTTTTATAATTCCTCTAAGCTTATTAAAGTGAGCCAGTTTTGGGGTCCTAAAGACTAAGAGAATGGTTCTGTCATTACCCTAGCCTTATCTTTGCTGATAATTCATCTTCTATTTGCTAGACTCTAGGCTATTGGGCAGTTAGGTGGTGCAATGGATAGACCTGAAGTAAGGAAATCTAACCTCAGACACGAGCTGTGTGACTTTGGACAAGTCACTTAACCCTATTTGCCAAAATTTCCTCATCTATAAAATGAGCTAGAGAAGAAAATGGCAAACAACTCCAGCATCTTTGCTGAGAGAGTCCCAAATGGAGTCATGAAGAACCAGACATACAACTTACATGCCTGAAAAACAATATAGACTATCAGATATAAAAAGTTTTTTTTTTAACTAAATGAACCTATGTACTGTCCTCCCATCCTTCCGTGCCATCGGAATCATCTAAGATACATTTGAAGAATGCTAGAGAGGAGCGTCCTCAGCAACTCCCAATTTCCATTAAATTTAGGAAATGAATCCTTTTCATTGGATGGCACAGAAGAATAATCTTGTAAATGAGCCAGTGCAATGTGTTTGTTTGGAAGAAAGGCCTTTGTAAGATGATATTGTGTACTTTGACTGTGGTACCATAGACCACTAACGTCACCATTTGTGCTCCCCACAATTGTGGTAGAAGCAACACCAAAAAAAATCCCTTAAACCCCCAAATTCTGTTTTTCCAGAGAGTTGCTCCATAGAAACAGTGGCATAGTCCCTTAAACCTTATTTCAACTTTCCCAAGACATAAACATCATGTGGCTTTTCATGGGGGTGGTTTCCCATACAAAGACATTAATAAGATTCTCCCAGTGCAAGCAATTCAATTTATAGTTAAGTTGATTTTTCTCGAATGGTTCACCATCTTATGCTAGGTCCCTGGAAGTTTGAGGAAAACAGGTTCATAGGTCCCTTGTCAGTTTCACTTTGAACTGCTTTAGAAGAATGTTTGACATATAATAATAATGATCAGTAATAATAGGAGTAAGAAGAATAGTAGTAGTAATATATCTGGCATTTCTTTAAGATTTGCAGAGCACTTTATATACATTAGCTCATTTAATCCTCAATAGCCCTATGAAGTAGGCATTGTTATTATCCCCATTTTACAGATGAGGGAATTGAGGCCCAGAGTAATTAAGTGATTTAACCTAGGATCATAAAGCTGTTTCAGTGTCTGAGACAGGATTTGAACTCAGTCTTGGGCTCTCTCTACTGTGCCACCTAACTGCCCTTTACTGAAAATGTTTCTCTTTTTAAACAGCTCTGAAAACTATTGTGACTCTAAATGACTAGTGATTAATCATATTTCCCACCTATTAGTAGAAAGATGATCATCTCAAAGTGGAAAAAAAGATATACATTTAAAGATACAGACAATATGCAGATTTGTTTCAGATTATGTTTGGGTTTGGTTTTTGTTGTTTTATTTTATCCAGGAAGGGCTTTTATTTTTCTTTGAGGAGAAGAGTTAGGGAAGAAGTAGGAAAGGTTTTTAAAAACATCAATGAATCATTAAAAAAAGATAAAGAGAGAATATAAGGATGTTCAGAAGAGGATCTCAACAAGCTGGGTAGTATTGAAACAACTATGTTAAACTTGAATTATATGCCCCAAAAGCCCTAAATTGTAACCATGGGAGATTTTAGGTTTCTTAGGCAGTTTCCTTTTTAAAATGTTCTTTATACATATGAGTATTCATATTTGTTGATATTTTTCAAGTTCATAATAACAATAAGGAAAACTTTTTTTGCTGAGGTAATTGGAATTAAGTGACTTGCCCAGGGTCACACAGTTAAGACTATTAAGTGTCTGAGGTCAGATTTGAACTCTGGTCCTCCTGACTTCAGGGCTGACACTCTATCCACTGTACCATCTAACTGTCCCTGGAAAACTTTTTTTTAATAGTCTACCTTTGTCATAGAAAGTGAGTGACTTTGAATCACACTAATCAGTAAAATATTGAGAAGGCATTCTTCAGTTTGTTGTCAGCTTGATATTTGTATGAGCACTAATATACTTAAATGACCTCTGGTTTCAACTTTGTGCATCCTCCTTGCCATTAATAGGGATGACAGTCCTGTGAAAGAAATTAATAGATTGTCCTTATGAGAGACTTAAGTGATTGTGGCCAAAAAAAATTAATCAAATCGTAGCCAGACCTCTCATGATACATGCTTATTTTGAGGATCAAGTGAAATAATATTTGTGAAGTGTTTTGCATATCTTAAAGCACTATATAAATATGAGCTATTATTATTAATGAGCATCAAAGATTTGGTTTCATTTCTTTACGACTGTACCTAATTGAGGTATGTTCTCGCATTAATATTCTTGTGATACTTTGCATGGTCAAATTTTCATATCCACTGACTTTAAGGGTAGAGTGTGGGGAAAATGTTTAATGCCTATGAAAAGATACAGAGCAAAAAGAACCCCTGTCCTAAAATATTTCTCTCGAAAACTTCCTAAAAGTCTTCCCTGTGTTCAGTGACCTGAAATTCTAACCATATGAATAATACTTTGGTTTAACAAGAATTTTAAAATGTGAATCATGCTACCCACCTCCTGAGAGAAAGGTGATGAACTCAAATTGCAAAATGAGACATATATTTTCAGACACAGCCAATGTGGAAACTTGTTTTGCTAAAAGGGCTTTGTTTTTCTTTCTTTCATTTTGCATGAGAAGTTGGAGGAGGTGAGAGAAGCTAAGAGGAGCTATTGATACTGATACCAAAAAATATTTTTTAAAGAAAGAAAAGCAGGTGATTTGAAGCATTTTTCAAAATGCACAGAAGAGAATAGAAGGAAGGTCAGCAGGAAGTCTGGTCAGGCAGGTCAGCTTTGAAAAAGACATATTGGATTTATTCCATATACATATTTTAAGCAAGTTAGACATAATAGAGCTTCCTGATTTCACTTATAACCCTCCTGTTCTAGATTGTATATAGAAATGCTTATTTAATTTATTGTTTGTTAAATTCAGAATTTTTAAAAGTAATCCAAAAATGTAAATACCCTTAGGAAAATGGCATTGTTAGTTATATCCTATTGTGAAATAATTAAGTGCGAACATTTTCTCCTTACACACTGAAGGAATGGGAGTTCTGATAGTTTAGAAAGAAAGAACATAGATCATTACTCTACTGTCTAAAATGAGATAACTCTGTGCAAATTTTAAGGCACCCCAGAAGGTATAATCTGGCAGGGGAGAAAGGCTGGGAATAAGAGATAGTAAGCAGATTCACTGGGAGATAGAATACAGGTAAAGATTTGGAAGTGTAAAACCAATGAAGATAGATTTTACCTGCTTTTACAATTTTACCTAGGGCCAGCTCTGCTTGTACAAGTCATTTTCAACAATTACTTAATTATAGCTTCCTAAAGGGAGCTCTTACACTGTCTGATTTCTACATAAATTGCAACTTTCGATTAGTAGAAGCTAAAACACCAGACTTAATTTTCTAAGACACGTGGCTTCTCATGTAAAAAATTCATTTCTCAACAGGAAGTCTTCCCTTACACTACATCCACCATGAAGCAAAGAACCCAACTGTGAAACAGCTCAGGAAGAGATACTGTAAGAAAATCCTGTAGGTTAGTCCAATTATTTACCTGTCCTTCCCTATCTCCCTATTTTTTTTACCAAACCAAACCTTCTCTCAGGCAATGAAGGAAGTAAAATAATGAAACCTAATTCCAGATTTAACAAGCAGCTTCTATAGCTTTCCAAAGATTGTGATGAATGAAGTACTTTTTTTAAGAAGTGGAAAAAGGAATTATTTCTGTCTCATGAATGCTACTCTATTGCAACTGCTTTTTTCCCTTATGAAAAGATAAAACCTGGAACTATAGGAAATTGTGAATTTTCCTCACTTTCCCACCCAAGGGGAAAGGTGTCTCTTAGAAATCTTCAATGAGTCGTCAGCAAGCACCTATTGAGTGCTTACTGTAGATTAGGCACTGTGTGAAGGAGCTATGAATTTAGCAATCAAGTTAATCATTTTAAAGATTTTCAGTGAGAAGGAACCTAAGGGCAATCTATTAGGCTTTTAGACAGCTCTGATTATTAGGAAATTTTACCATTCTGTCAATTTAAACCTACCTGTTTATAATTTTCACTCTTTGCTCCCAGTTCTTTTAAAAATAATTCTTTTCACTTCCTTATGACAATCTTTCAAAAATTTGAAGATAGCCATTATTTCTCAGACTATAACTACTGCACTTCCTTCATCCATTTCTGCAATATGCCCTTCAAATCTTTTCTTTGTCTGGTCTCTCTTCTGAACTCTCCAGTTTATTAATACTTTTCCTAAAAATATGGTACCTGCAATTCAACATAAGCCTGCCCTGGGAGATGAAGCAATTGAGTTGGTTCAATGGAAACCAAGTTTTGGGTGACAAGATCTCTCCCATTGTTTCACTTAGATAGATCTAGTGTATGTTCTTTCTAAGTCTAAAGTCACAGCCCACAGAAGCCAGTATCCTCACCTGCAGATAGCATTTACAATTTCAGACACATTTTTTGTTTGTGCTTTGGAGTATCTTTAGTATATATTGGCTGAAAAAGAGAAAAAGTGTGTTACTTTTTTTAACTAACAACTTATAACTGTGTCAACACATAAGACAGTCTGTCAAAGCTTACTGCTGGTGTTGCTGCTGTGAATTAATTTTGAACATCAGTTGTGAGCAGTAAACACTTTTGCAGTGTGAACAACTCTTTGTATAGTATAAGTTGTCAGCAGCTTGCTGTCTACCCTTTAAAGGGAAAAAAGCAAAAGCAAAAAAAAAAAAAAAAAACAAAGGAAGAAGGTTCCTTGACTGGCATTCAATTAGTTGGAATATGAATTGTAGGAATTCTTCATGCCTCTCTCTTGTATTTATTTTTCTTTTATCTTTTCACTTTAGACCTTTGTGATGTCTTCCAATACCTAGAAGTTAAGCTTTTTTTATTTATACCGAAAGATTTCCTTGCCATGCTTAGGAATTTGCTGAACTCACTACAAGCTAGTAGAGGGGGAGGGACGGGGGAAGGCGGCCAGGGAGAGGGGATGCCTGCCTGTAAGTCCTGTGGAGCAAGACCTTTTTTATATAATAAACATTGTTTGTCTTCCTTATCTCTACTTGAGCCCGTTTGTATTTTATGTTCTTTGACTTGTTCTTTGACCCCTGTATCTTATGCAATTTCCAGATATTTGACTTTACCCACACCTTGTCTCAGGTGACAGATTCTCTTCGAGGAAGTATTCCTCGAAATGACTCTCCATTTCTAGAGCTAAAATTTCTTTATCTTTTTCTGCTACTACTTGTAATTTTTATCTCATTTTCAGTCAACTATCATGCTAACTCGCCCCCAACCATCAATTTTTTAAATTTTATTATTTGGGGACCACCTAATTTTAAATATAGAATTAATCTAATTTTATCTGTGAAGGTAAAAATATATATCTATAAGCTCCTAATAGATTCTAAGTCCTTTGAGGTCAGGGATTATTTTCTTGTAATCATTGCATTTTCAGCATCTATCACAATTTTATTTTCTGCAGATGATGCTTAATAATTATTTGTTTATGCTGTTGATAAAACCAGATTTGTTTCCCTGTGGCTGCATCATGTCAAGTACTCCTCTGCCACTTGATCTTTCTTCCTTTTTCTCATTGTAATTACTTAATCATTGATTTTTAGAATTGTTAAGGACATCAGAGGCCCATCTAGTCCAGCATATTCCCAAACAAGAATTCCCTCTACATCATAATCTAACATTAATGTCTAGTCTTGAAGAATTTCAGTTAGAGTGAACTTAACCCCAAAGCCTTAAGGCAACTTATCCTACTCTGGATATCAATAATTATTAGTATGTCTCTTCTTAAATTTCATTGACATTATATTTGTCATAGGGCAGCTATATTGAATTGGAATTCAAGACCAGAATTCTAATCCTGTCATTACCAATAACTAGGGAGTTATCATGTTAACATGTTACATATTGTGTGACCTTGAACAAGTCACTTAATCTAATTTATCAGGCTTTAGTTTCATATCATCTGTAAAGTAAGGAAGCTGGACTAAATGATCTCATGAAATTTCCAAATCCGAGAACTATTTTTTGCATTCCCCATTCAGAAGCATTCAGGTGAGTATGAGATACTTTGGACATTCTGGGGAATTGTTTTTGAGGTTTGTTTACCATCTTTTATGAGTTATGTGTGCAAGGATTTAACTTTTCTGCTTTGAATATTTTCCCCCAATATACAAAAGATTTGCAACCAATTAGCTAACTGAATGAAACTTCTTAAAGCATTTTAATTCAGTTGTGCTACTGAAAAAGCATCATGGTATGGGGGGAAAGACAGCTAGAAGTCCAAAAAAACCCAAACAAACAAACTAAAACCTTGTTTAACATCCTAGTGCTGCTGTTTGCTACTTGTGTGATCTTGGGCAAGGTGTTTTAACTTCTTGGATGTCAGCTTTCTTATCTGTAAAATGAAGATGGCCTCACCTCTATGGAACCTTCTTACTTTAAATATATAGTACTATTATCATGCCACCTAACTCAGGGATCAATAATTTTTATCAAATAATTTTTAAACTCAGAATATTTTCGACTTTTCTTCCTGGCATCCTTTCAAAAAATGAGGTGGACAGCAGGATGATTTCAGAAAGGCCTGGAGAGACTTGCATGAACTGATGCTGAGTGAAACGAGCAGAACCAGGAGATCATTATACACAGCAACAACAATACTATATGATGATCAGTTCTGATGGACATGGCTCTCTGCAACAAAGAATTGTCTCAAACCAGTCCCAATTGTTCACTGAAGAAAACCATATACACCCAGAGAGAGGGATATGAAATATGGACCACAATGTAACATTTTCATGATCTCTATTGATATTTGCTTGCATTGTGTTGCCTTTCTCTGATTTTCTTTTTTTTCTTGTACATAGGATTTTTCTTGCACAACTTGTCAAGTATTTCAATATTATTGACTTGTAGTGGACTTCCTGCCATCTAGGGGAGGGGAGGGGACTGGGGGTAAAAGTTGTAATGGAGAGCTTTGTAAAGATCAATGCTAGGAAACTACCCATACATATGTTATACAAATAAAAAGCTTTAATAAAAAAATGAGGTGGAAGGATCAAATAGTTCAGTTTTCTAACTTTCCAAAGGGATAACTAATCCTAACATCAAAAAAGTTACTCATTCTTATTGTCTAAATGTTTTCTAGTCATCTAAAGGAGAGCTTGCTGAAGAAATAAGCTGAATTGCAAAAGAGTTTGTTAGCATTCTGAAGTTCAAGCTCAGGACAGAAGAAATTATTATGAAGGTGAAAAGGGATTACTCATATTGCTTAAAGAAAATCTTAGGAAATTAGCTTCATTTGAAGTTTTAGGGATATGGATGGCAGGGACCTGAGGAATTTTACGACCAATATGAATTATTTGTAGCTTTCAAAGTAGCCAAATTGCACTAATAATAAAGTCATTTTTTGAAGTGGCCAAATAATGCATCAGGGTGGCATATTGTGTGGCTGTTTATTCTTGCATTAAGTCTTCTTTAAGATTCCTTTGAATAACAGAGATACTCAAGTATTCTCTGCTTGAAAGAGTGAAGAGGAGCCATCCCAGGTGCCTGTCCCTGCTTAATTCTTGTATGTAACCTGCCTCTGCCCAGGCAGAAAGCATCTCAGGGACTTATGAATCTTTGAGTTTCTGTGGAATCAGCATAAAGGACAAGGTGACTTTGCCTTATGATTGAATACCCAGCATAGCTTCCTGGGATGATGCAAAGACTGACTAAACTCCCAGACATTCGGTCACTGCCTCCTTGAGTAGATCCAGCAGTGGAATTGGCTATTAGAATGATTCATCCTCCTCCCCCCATCCCCAAGCTTTCTTTAAAATTTGAAAGAGGATATCACTTGTAGAAGGGGAGAGGAGAAACACAGCATACTCACCAAACACATTGACTTGAGACATATTTCTCAGGTTCACTATTATCAGTGTGTTATGGGAGGTGAATTATCAGATTGGACTCTAATGAAACAGTCCCTGACATTCCAATACTTACATACATCTGTTTGAGTTTGCACTCATTGGTCTTCTTCCCCTGTATTCTTTTAATATCTATCAATCTTAACTCTCTCCTTCATTAGAATTTTTTGATTGGGATGGTGTGGGAGGATGCTGCAGTCTGCACCATGTAAAGAACAGTGGAAAAAATGATGGATTTGGAGTCAGGGGACATGAGTTCAGATCCTGACTCTGCTGCATAATACCCATGTCACTTCGGGCATATCACTTAATCTCTTCTGAACATATTTCGTCATTTGTAAAAATGAGAGACTTGACCAGATGATCTTTGAGATCCCTTTCAAGTTTTCCTGGTGTGGAATTCCTAGTATAAAAATGCCTTCCACTGATACACATCAGCCACTTCTAGTCTAAGCCACAAGTCATGAACCCTGGTTTCCCTTATAATCTTATGTATTTTATTTTATACATTTAATTACATTCTTCTTAGAGAGGAATTCATATGTTTCACCAGTCTGCCAAAGCAGCCCATGACATATCAAGAAACTTCTTGAGTTGCCTGTGACTTGCCCAGCACCACACAGCTCATTTATTTCAAGGGCAAGACTTGAACTCACTCCTCCTGACTCTAAAGCTCCCTGGAGCTATCTGCTACTCCATGTTGCCTCTCGTTCCCATTTGAATACCGAAGAACAAAAAAAAGTACTATTCTGAGAAAAGACAAGTGTTCCACTGAGCTCCATATTTTGGCTCTAACAATGGCAGTAGGAAGTGTTTTGTGAGCATGTTCATTTCCTTCCATGATGCCATCTTCAGAATTTAAAGAGATGTATTCTGAACATCCTGAAAAACCCCTTAAAATCCTTTCTGGATTTTGCATAGTTCTTCTTCAGCCCACTTAGAATATACTTTTGGCTTATTCTTCTAAGTAATGAGCTAACTTCATGTGTTCACTACCTGCTGTGTAAAATAGTACATTTTCTTTTGACCTATAAAACTGTTTCCTTCAAGCTTTGGAGGAAAACCCACTAATTCTAGGTATTCTGAGAGTTGGTGAATAAATTAATGCTTGCCATATCTATACCTGTAAAACATTGAGGAAAGGGACTAGCTCTGCTCTTTTCTTAAGAAAGACTGTAATTTAAGGATACCTCAAAGAACCAAAAAGCAATTGTCACAGGGCATTTGCATTAGAGATAGTAAGATGAAGATTTTTATTTCCAGATAAAATTATAATATCTGCTTGTAATATTTGTATTTAAAATATATATGCACAAATAGGATAAATTATAGTAAATTTTTTACTTGGTTCAGTTAACACACTTGGCCTTTTTAGGATCCCTACAAACTAAAAGGGGTGGGACTTGGATGGTATTCTTTAGAGAAGGGTCTTCAATAGGGAGATGGATCATTTGAGCTTGCTCTCTGTGCCCCCTCAGAATGGTTAACTAGCACCATTCTTCTGAATTAAAAGGAATTTAGAAATGAATGAGAATTATGGCAAGCCTTAAAGAGTTAAGTAATAGCATTTTTTAATGGAAATCTAAAATGTATGTCATGTAAAAAGCAAATGTAAAATACTTAAGTGACAGGTGGCATCATTTGAAAGAGATGTGGGCGCTGTTCATGGAGTGGTACTCATACACAGCTGCATTAATTTGCCTAATCACTGGATTGCCATAACTAGTGTCTATAAATAAACACACAAACTAATCTTTTGATTATCCTTTTTTTAATGTTACATGTTCTTCTCCTTCCTTTCTTCTTCCTCCTTTTCTTTTTGTTGTGGTTGAATCAAATCTCAAAATCGTGCTTCTCCAGAAGCTTTCATTAGAAATAAATTCAAAAAATCCAAAATGACCTACCAGTAGTATCTTTTATTTTAGAAAAGGAAAAAAGGCTCTAAGATCAGTTCACCATAGTAAATGAGAGATGGATCCCCTAATCTTCAGATTTCTCCTACGCCAGACTTGTTTTTGCAGTTTTGAGTATGTATGCCATATGACAGCCTTCAACATTTCTAAAAGTGGCTTGTTGGAATTCTTGCCTTAGGTCACCAATAGGCCTCATAGGAAGAAAACAAACAAAGATCAAAGAAAAGTTCCTAAATAAGTTAGGGTTTTGCTGGGGGGTTTTTTAAGTCTAGCTTTAGGTGCTTCTTAAATAAAAAGCTGAATTTTGAACATTCAGTTAACTGAATACTAACTCTTTCATTGAAGTGATTTAGTTTCCTGCCAAGAGTTACTTTAGATTGTGGCTTAGGTAGATGCTTTCTTAGTACCAGTTTGAAATTGGTAGCTGGAAATGGATATATATTTGCTATAGAACAGCTTTTTGCCTTATTTGATGGATAAAACCCAACTAAGTAAATTAATTATATTCTATAGATATTTGCCTGAGCCTGAATCACAACTTAAATGTACTATTAACACTTAGCTGCAGTCCATCTCAAAACCTAGTTTGAGTCTCAAAAGAAATTTAGGGGTGGGGGAGGAATTGCTCTAAGTCCACTGCTATATCCAATGGGGGCTTTGTACATGCTCTAGAGATTCCAACTCTTTCCTCCTTTACACCACAAGAAAAAAACATAAAGTCAAAACTAAAAAGAATTTAGCCATATGTTCATTTTTCTCTCCTGCTTTCAAGCCTTCCTTTTCTGTAAACCTTTCTTTGTTCCCACAAGAGATAGAAAGCTGTGTTTGATACTGATATTGATGTAGACTGCCTTCTTTTTTGCCCGCCTCACTCACTTTGTACTTGTTTGGCAGAGGCTAGCGACGGCTTTCTTACTGGAGGTATTTTTAGTTGAGGACGGTATTTCTCAAAAATGCCTTTACAAGTGTTTGGTCATGCAGAGCCAGGTTCATATCTCTCTGTGCATCCCCACTGAAGAGCTTTGAGTCACAGTCCCATGAAGACATCGACACAGATATGAATTTGGTCCATGGTGCGTTTCATCTGGACAGATAAAGCTCTCAAAATAAAAAGGAGGAGGACAAGATTACTAAGTGGAAATCTTTTCTCATACATTGTCGAGCACAGCTACCCACCTAATTAACATTAAACTTGAAAGCACAAGATGATGTCTTTTTTATGTGATTCAGTAATTAAACATACTTTAAATCAATCTACAGATTAATAGGTAAACACACCCTGAGAGACAACACAAAATTGGCAAAGCTGCTAAATAAATATTTAAACCAATAGATGGTGAAAGCAATTATATTTAATTTTTATATATGTACATCATAGTGTAATGCTTTGTATTTATATATAAAGTACTACATTGTTTGCATCTTATCATTGTGTTCATCCTTATTACTTTCATCTGCCAAGGATATCAGGTGGCTTCCAGTAAGCTGGGTGTGCCTAGAACTGAAAACATCATTTTGGGTGGGTACAGAGCTGTACCTATGCTTTGTGGGCGTATAGATTGAATGAATATAAATGTGCCTGTGTAGCACCCAGAAATCCCATAGTACCAATGTTCCCAATGGACTTTTATGGGGATAAAATCTGCAGCAGCAATGACATAGTTGGTGGGACTAGCCTCTTGGAGAGATAGGTTTTGACTGGGTTCTCATTAACCTGATTTGTAATTTCAGATATATCAAAATGACTTATGGAGAGGTTTTCTATGTTAAAATGGCCTGATAGAATATGATCCATTCTAATTTCAAAGAATCACTTAAAACCCTTAAAAAAAAAAAAAAACTTCAGAGAAGGGTTTATAGCCATGCAAATATTAGCTTACTTCCCAGTCTAGAGCAGTGTAGAAATCAGTACTATGATGAGCATATTTGTAAGGTACTTGTGAGATATTCAGCTTTGAAAACTACTTTGATGAATTATGGAACTAATTGTGTTTCTTTTTTCTCAAATTCTCACTTACTCCTGGGTTCATTCTGGTGTTTTTCCTAGTGGTGACTCAAGTAGAACAATAGGAGTCAGAATGTTGCGATTAATCTAGGGGCAGGTTAGAGCAAGGACTGTTAAATTTTCACTTGGAGCAATTACATCTTAGAAATCAGCAAATTACAAATCAGGGCTAGATTTATTGTTTTCCTGATTGTTTAGACTTAAGAAAATGATGAGGAAAAATATTAATAATGCATATTAAACTTAAAAGTGTCATTGGTACATTTTTTATCCCAAGTGTCAGGTTGTTAAATGTTTACTAGCACACTGCTCATTGGAGTCCTTGCTCTGAGTCACTCTATTTCTGAACCTCAGTATATGCATCTGTAAAATGGCATAATAATGTTAGAGATACTCCACAGGGTTGCTGTGAAGAAAGGTGATATGAATCTGAGCCTATTTTTCTTCTCTTACCTCAAGGCAGAGTTCAAGGCCATTGTGGTTTTGAATGGCCCCAATGGTTTTTTCCAGACTTAAGCAAAACCCATTTGGCCAGAGATAGGAAGTGTTATATAACAAATCAAATTGATACTACTGTGATAGGTAAGAACAGGTGCTCTTTCACACACAGAAAATAAAGTATCTTTTTAAAAAGCAGGGCCCTAAAATTATCCTAGATATAGGCTTGGTCATTTTCCTTTTGAGGTACATATTTTCCATTATTCAATATATATTATAATGTTCCTTTTCAAATCACAGAGAGGTTCTAAATATTCATTTCATTTTAAAAAATCACTTAGGAAGCTCGAGTAAATTTTAATTATATTTTGCCAGTAGCATTTCCAATTATTGGGTAATACCATGTCCTGGATATTTTCAATAAGCTATTACTTTTCCAGATGTTGTAGAGTATTACCTATTTTTAGAAAGCTGTTTGTGCAGCTGCTCAGCTGTTCTATCCATTTCCAATTTCAAGTTAGAAAGTCTAAATTCCATCCATTTAAACTTCCTAGCTTGGAATAGACCCACATCACAAAGTCAGGTAAATGATTTGACCGTTTCTAAGACATTACTCTGTATCTTAAGACCTTCTAATAATGTTGAATGTTTTTGTTACTGTGCTAATAAATTTATTATAAGCAAAGCATTTTTGAAAGTTGACTTATATTTGATGCATGCATCTTTCCTATTAATATTTTCTTGGACTTGTGTTATGTTAGTTGTTGGAAGTAATTTTGATAAAATTTGCAAATTGTATTGAGAATATATTAAGCCTTGGATAGTTTACATCATCCCTTTTAGTTAAGTACCTATCGTCACTGTTCAAGTTTAAACAATGCTCTTCTACTTTAGGAGTTTGCAGTCTAAAAGAGAATGCTTGTATATACCAAGTCATAAAAAGGCATAAATAATACACACTGTTGTTGTTCAGTCATTTCAGTAATATCTGTCTGACTTTTCATGACCCTGTTCAGGGTTTTCTTGGCAAAGATACTGGAACAGTTTGCCATTTCCTTCTCCAGCTCATTTTACAGATGAAGTAACTGAGGCAAACAGGATTAAGTGACTTACCCAGAGTCACACAATTACTAGGTGTGATTTGAAATCAGGTCCTTCTAATTCCAAATATGGTACTCTACCCTCTGCACTATTTAGCTGCCTTCATCTACACATAGAAATATATACAAAATAAATGCAAGGTAATTATTTGGGGGAGGAACAAAGAGAGAGCAAATGGTCAAGAAGGGCCTCCCATAGGAGTTTTCTTTGAGGCTAAGTTTTGAAGGAGACAAAAGCTAATACTTAAGTTCGCCAGACACTACCAGGCTGAGGCTACAGGGACTTGTTGACCTTTGTCAGTCTATCTTTAACCTGCATTCTCAGTTTGCTCTGAATTCATTGTTCAGAAAAAGTATATTCTCAGTGTCAGATTCCTCCCCAACCTCAGCTTCCTAAAGAATCATTCTGTTTTTGGCCTTTGACTGAGGTGTTCTTCTTGGCTAGGGGCAGAAAGCAGAAGAAATTTAAAGGGCTCCCTCTGGGTGCAAATGGGAATTAAGGAATGTATCTGGTGATTTTATTCCCACACAGAAAGGGAATGCTGAGCAATAAAATATCACACAATGATTACATTCCGTCTAGAAGCTGATATACAAGCATCGTTAGGATCTTTGTAACAGGGCTGACCCAATCAACACGATTTTGTTTTTTTTTTCTTTTCTAAAGGTTTGGTTCTCTGTGAGCAATTATTTCCCTCTTGGCCAATCTTCAACTGCTGCTACCACTGTTGCCTCTACAATTGCTCCAGTAGAGGATTCCCTCTTGCTTAGGTAGGAACAGGGGAAGATTCCAAATGTTTTTCAAGATCACTCAAGATCCTCTACTAAAGGAAAAAAGATACAAATGGCAGGCAGCCCCATCCTAGACACAGGTTTGCTTAGGAGGCTGTGTGCTCACTAGACAGCCTGGTCAGATTAAGGGGAAGCTCACACACACAAACATCATCCTACATGCCTATACCCTTTGAGAGAGGCAGGAAAGAATGGGTAGAGGGGTAAAGATTGCCCCTTTAACACAGCCACAATTCTAGACTAGTAGCCAATTAAAAGTGCCCTCGTCTTAGATAAGAAGCAGGGGATAGCTGCACCTGCTCTGAAGTCAGGGAGAAGAGCCTCTTCATCACTCAATCCCAAGAGAGTGGTACACTGGATTTTGAGTGAAACCGTTCCTTTATATTCCTGAGTTTAGAGCTAGCTTTTTCAAAAGAAGAAAATATTCCCACCAGAACTGTTACTTAAAATAATAGTTCTCACATTGGAACTACCCATTCATTATAATTCCACTAAGTCCTAGGAATACAAAGATAGATACAACAGCAAACTCTTCTGTCAAGGAATTCAAATTCCAATAAGAGAGAAAGCCATGCATACAAATAGCTGTTATATGTAGACAAATATGGAAAGTTTAAAAGAGAGGTTCAAATAGAGCACCTTCAGAAATCTGTAGGGAGAAACAGACAGAGAGTAAGAGAGGGAGGGAGAGAAGAAGAGAGAGAAATATTCCTTTCAGATAGAAAATTTAGGCTTCATGGAACATATGGCATCATAATTGAGTCTTGAAGAAAGAAGACTTTCTCAATGGCTATCAGGTGTGATGACATGAGAAAGACATGGACATAGAGAAGGATACTATAAGAACAGAAGAAAGATGCTAGTCTAGTTCAGTTGGTACACAAAGTACAAAACTATCATTTATAAGTTGCAAAATGCTTTACATAAGTTACCTCATATGAGCCTCATAGCAGTCCCCTGGACTTGGTGCTAATGCTATCCCCCTTTTACAGCTCAAGAAACTAAGAATAAGGAAAGGCTAAGTGACAATGATAATTTGAGAATATATAACAAAAATAAGAATTGCACCTTCTCTCCATTATCGTAAGTTATAGTCCCATTCAATACAAGTAATATTCTTCTCCTTTCTTTAAATCTCTCTTTCCTTAAAGAACCAAATCAAAAATAAAATATATTTATTTTGGTTTCATTTCCATCCTTCACTAACTCCAGCTCCTTTAGAATTTTAGCACTTACTCCATATTAATTATTTTTATCTTCATCTTCCACTACCCCTTCTTACTTCTCTCTTCTGAGTGTTTTTAAAACTCATGCTTATTGACGAATATGTATTTAGTTCACTTTAGACAGTGCCTCCTTTTCTTTCTCATTGGAATTGTTTTTCTTTACTTATGTCTTTAAAATTTTGTACTTGAAATCTCCCCATTTCTCTTGGAATAGTTTCCTCTGTAAATTTTTAGACCATGCAATCATATCTATTCTTTCTCTAAACTTTTAGAAATATACTCCCTTGCCAAGCTAGGGTACAATGTAGTATCAGCCTTGATATTTCTTTCCTTAATCATAAATTCTGTGATGAATTGCTTGATTCTTCCCAAAGTATCCCTCATTTCTACTTCAGCTAATAGTTTTTTCTTGTTGATAAGAATCTGATCTAGAATAGAATTTCCCAGGTTGATTCCTCTGACTTTTGATGCAGAAAATTAGCATTAAGGCAAGTCAAGAAATTATAAGCTGATCTCCTTTTGGCAGGAGGGAGTTACAGCAGATGTCTGGATAATTGCAAATCTGCCATCACAACTCTGTCATGTTTTCATATCAAGCTTGTAATCTCTTTCCTGAATTCTTCACCTATTTATTATTTTTGTTCTGGGTAGTCTACAATATATGCATACATATATATGTATATACATGTATATGTAGGTATATATACATATATACATGTATATGTAGGTATATCTTTTGGTTTTTCTTCCATTGATTGTAATTGAAATATATTATATTTCCTTACTCTGATTCACTGTTGTAGTTTTGGGGGGTATACTTTTTTTAAATATAAAGCTAAATTTGCTACACTTTTTACTCTTTAAAAAAAATAATAAGATGTATCCTATCAGAATATTTATTTCAATCATGAATCTACCTGGAATCAGGAACAGCTAAGTTCAAATCTGACCTCAGACACCTAATAGCTGTGTGACCATGTGCAAAACATTTAACTTCTTTCTACCTGTTTCCTCATCTGAAAAAGAAGTATAATAGCACCTGCCTCACAAGATTGATATGAAGATCCAAAATAATAGCTGTAAATCATTTTGCAAATCTTAACACATTTATAAATGCTAGCAGAAAAAAAGTCATAGTGAGACCCATGAGGTCAAATATGCTTCCTTATAGCTATTTAAGAGCTTTAATTAATTAAATTAATTTATTTGCTTAATTTCATTCCTGTTACATCATACTTTGTGCATTTGTGTAGAGATATCTAGGACAATAGTGATTATATTGCCAGTCCCTTTCTTGAATCTTATCTCTTCTGAATTTAGAGGTACCTCTGCTATTCTGATTAAGTAGTAGCTACTCACATGTCATTTATCTTGAGATATATATATGTATATACACACATGCATATATAGAGAGATATATATACACATACATATATATGCATATACACACACACATACATATATATACATACATACATATATATATATATATATATATATATAGACAGCTTTGTTACTCTTCTTAAATTTAATGCCATGTTGGCTAAATTCGAAAGATACACTCCATCTCTGGCCAGGAACCTGACATTCTCATGTTTTAAGTCATGGTTTAAACATCCTAGTCCCATTTTCACAGACCATTTTCTAATGAGCCATTCATTCCCCAAATCTACCTTTCTTTTCCAAAGCTGTTGCCATCACCTGGCAGCAGATGTTTTCACACAACTGGCAGCAGATGTGAAAACATCACCCGTACCCTCAAAGTTTTGAATTTCTTGTCCAGTACTTCATAATCTCTAGCATTTCTATTTCTCATATAGATTACTTCTGGCAGTATCATTTTTGCCCACACAAGTTACTAGAAGTAGATAGTAGTCATCTAGTTTGGTAAGTTTGGGGAGCTTCTTCATCCTATTTTAGTTTCATGCCTCTGGGGAAAATAGCAGACCTCTCTTTTATTTCTATCAACTTGATAAACTGCCACCTCAGTCTCTGTCACAAAAAAAAAAATCGCCAATCATCACTACTCATCTTTTCTTACTGGAAAATTTCTTCTAAAAAAATCCATAAACCATGTCATCATTCCTTGCAGAATAAGCAGGTATTTCTTCCAAGCATACAGTTCCCTTGTGTTCAGTGTAAAGCAGAAGAAGATTTGTAATATCTCTTTGGTTTCCTTCTTAAAGGTAGTCAAGATGATCGATCATATTAGTGTAATTAATATTGTCATCCCAAAACTTTATCATGAGAATTGTAATTGGGAAATAAAAACTGATCATTTGTTTTACATGATTAACTGTAGTCTATGCTTTTTCACAACCCCTTATCCAAAGAGCTTCCTTGCAAAACATGTAGGAGGAAGGATTATTGTAATACTTTTCCACCCCAAAAAAGGGAAAAGGTAGTGTCATCACTATACATGGAGGGGGAAATCCCTCAGGGGCAACCCAGTAGCATTTTTTTCCAGATGCACAGAAAAGCTGTCAACAATTTTCTATGCTAGTGTTGGAGGGGCTCAAAGAAATTGGATTTTTCAGATTCTTTGAAAGCTGCCAGCTTAGGTAAAAGAAAGTTTGCTTGAATTTGGCAGAAGTATGGTTGGAGTGGAAGATTGGGAAATAGTAAACGCCTGGGATTCTTAGAATATTAGCTTAGGGAAAGGGCTTTAGACACCATCTTATCTGAAACCATTCTTTTAGCCAATGCAAAAATGGACAATCAGAGAAGTTCATCCTGGTAGGACTAGATACCAAGACTTCTAAGTACAAAGCCAATGTTCTTTGCTATTACGTCGTACTGAGTGGACAAAAAAAATATGTTCTAAACTCTGCATCTTCAAAAGATATTTATCATTGTAATTTCCTATCACAGAAGAGGGGAACTGGGCAAATAATCAATCTCTGTGGCATAGGCAGAAAGGATGGCAGCTGGCATGGCAGAGACTATTGGAAGGATTTTTTATGTGTTTTGTTTTGTTTTTGAGACTGAAAATCCCTAAGCTAAACTCCTCCTTTTTTATGACCATTTTCCTACCACATATTTGAGTTATGAGGGCTTTCGTGGTATGTATGAGTCAGTCAGCCCTCTTCTCAGACTGTGGGAAAGGATGAAAGTCCACTTAATAACCAATGTGTGTGCTGGCTGTCTCTTCTGCTGTGTCTCTCTGGGATCTCAGCCTAGCAAAGCTCTGTTTCCCAGAAGCATGAGGATGAGTTGACAGAATGCACCATCATTGGTTTGGTGGTTCTTTTTCAGTAAAGAGTGATGTAAATGTTACACAGTGTCCACTCATCTCTGATGAGACAACCTCCTGACCTTTCCTTATGCTGCAGATCGGAACAGGAAATACCTCAGATCAAATGTCACCTATTGCCATGTAGCAATAGAAGCTAGGGACTTAAACAGATGGCTTTAGTCAGAACTCTTTCTTCCTTAAAAAAATAATTCTTTTATAAAAGCATTAATTTTCCTCTGCTCTCCTGTTTTTTAAAAATCATTTTGTAATTCAGTGGTTCAGGGATCCATATTTTCTTTGGTTCTCTGGGGGGGACCCAGCTAATACTTCTCTGGAGAACCATTGTAGATTGACTTTCTAAGTTTTGGTGGCCCCCTTTCTAGTGATGGACTGTTCTAAATCAAACTAGAGTGATGCTCAGACTGCAGAACTATGGCTCACTGCTAGATTATGCTGTCCTCTCAAAGCTTTTATAGCTCAAAAGAGCCTTGCAGAGCGTATGCTTGAGTGGGGAGTAGCCTTCTAACAACCTTAGATGAGAAGCAGCATTGCTTAGTGGATAGGGAAATAGTTTCTGAACCATGAAAAACTCTTTTTACCGGCTGTGTGGCCCTGGTCACTTCACTGTATCTATGCCTCTAGGCAGTTCTCTAAGATAGTAAGTTACAGAGGAGCTGACCTGTGTTAGAAGAGAGAGATTCCCCATCGGACAGTTCTCTATGTCAGTGAAGTCAGAAGTCCAGGTCCAGGCCCTTTCCTTGTCATTAGATTTAGAGAGGCAGTAAATAGAATCCTGACACATATTGGCTCTGTGACTGAGCAAAATACCCAACTTCTTGGTACTCTAGACAGCTCTCCAAGATTATAAATTGCAAAACAATGATGATTTGTATTAGTTGAAGCAATGGTCGTGCAGTGGATAGAGTTCAGGACCTGAAGGCAGGAAGATTTGAGTTCAAATTCAGACTCATAGACACTTAATAGTTTTGTGACCCTCACCTGCTTGCCTCAGTTTCCTCAAATATAAAATGAAAATAATATTTTTCAGGGTTGTCTCAAATGAGATAATCTTTGTAAAGCTCTTAGCACATATTGCTTAATTAATCATGCTTGTTCCCTACCTTTTGCCAAGAGTTTCTTGCACTAAAGAAATCACAGATCAAAAGAATTAGCTATTATAATTAGAGTGATAATGTGAACAAAGTTTCCCCCCCAATAAGTTTTGTTAAATTAGTGATACATGACTAATTTTATGTCATCTCAAGACATCCCCCAGGTGAGGGGGTGGGTTAAAAAAAGGAAGTGAACTGTGTCTGGTTTCATTATGATGATCAGCCCTCCATCAATCCTCATCTTACGGACAGGACTGCGCAGCAGGCCTACACTCTGGAATCTGCTTCATGATTAAACATCCTCTTGACTTAGATAGTTCCATGTAGAAGAAATAAATATGAATGCAAATATTTATTCAGAATTTCCTCTTGCAACTTACCAAAAAGGATTACATACACACGTGCAACTGAGCTAGTTCCTAAAGGGAGTTGTTTGTTGGATGATTTATCCCCTATCCTCTTTTGAAAACACAATACAATTTCCTGGCAGAATCCCCCTGGCACACTTCTCTTTCATGTTTTCCTTTGAAATAGGTAAAGAGAAAAACATTCTTGGAAAGATTCCTTCCAGCTCTGCAAATAAGCCTAGAGTCCTTATCTATGAGGTTCAACGCCCTGTAACTTAGTAGGTGCTTAATAAAGGTTGCTGACTAATTGATTCATTCATCTATCACCAGCTTGTTGGCACAGAAATTTTGGAAGGCTATCTATTAAGGAATAAAGGAGAGCTTGTAATTTGCCCTGGTAAAGACACTGATAAAATTACAGGTCATTAATGTATTGAATGATATTTAGTGTAGTGAAATTGAGTGGGTTTTTTTAACTTGGTTAATATAATAAAGAGTGAAAAATCAAATGAGAGAAACCCAATTGTTTTGGGAAATTCAGTAGCACAAACATCAGTTTCCCAAAATTATCAGCATTGGTCTTCTTAGTCTATCTGATCTTTTCACAAGGAAGGAGCAAAGTGTGAAAACTGAAATGGTAAGGACCCAAACTTGAATAGACAATGTCTTCTTGGGTGGACATAAGGGATCACTATTTTGTTAGGAAAGTTAACTCTCCCTTCTTTGATCCTGGCCAAAATGTGGCCTATCAAATTTCCAACTCTGTCCCCAAAATCAATCATTTTGTTTGGTAGAAAGGCTTTTGAGTGGTTTTATTTGATAACCAAAGTTATTTTTCTTTTGCTCTACAAATAACAAAAGAAGCCAGATATTTTGTTTAACATTATAAAATGATATGGTTTAAATAAGTATTTTGATGTTTAGAACTCAGGATTCAAAATTCAAAACTCAGAAAAGCAGTCTAAAATCGATTGTTGATGATTTGAATGGAAAACATGCCTGCCTCTTACTGTTCTCATGGTTGGCAACAGAACAACTGCTAGTGCCATAAACTGCTTTAAAAAAAGTGGGGGGGGCGGTTAAAAACAAGAATGCAAGCTAAAGAGTTATTAATTATTGAGAATATTTGAAATTACCACTTCCAATTGTTCAGTGAAGAAAGCCATATACTCCGAGAGAGAGAGATGTGAAATGTGGACCACAACATAACATTCTCATACCCTTGATTACTGTTTGCTTACATTGTGTTTCCTTTATCTGATATGTCTTCTGTGTAGATACGATCTTTCTTGCACAACAATGATAAATTTGGAAATATGTATACATATATTTGATTTGCCAAATATTAACATTATTATTATTATTATTAACATTATTAACATAATTAACATTTAGTGGATATCCTGCCATCTAGGGGAGGGGTGGGGAGTTGGGGGGAAAAATCTGTAACAGAAAGCTATGTAAGGGTTACTGTTGAAAAAGTACCCATACATATAATTTGCAAATAAAATAAAATTTTAAAAAAAGAGAATATTGGAAATTCCAAAAAAGTACAATGTATGTATTTTTTTTAAAAAGAGAAAAAAAAATATGTATTTATGTTGTGTATTTTCCTATTTATTTAACTGTAATTGTACTTTTATTTTCCTAGTCACAGTTCAGTCTTTGTATCCTACTGCTTCAGGTTTGATTCCCATTGGCATTATCAGGCTGTTAATTTTACTTTTCATAAATGCATTGCAAAGTATGTATTTTTTTAAAAAAGAAAGAAACCACAAGAGATCAAAATCTTAAGGGATTTTTTTTAAGATTAAAATTGCCTAGTTAAACCTGAGTCTTTGGATGGCAAGAAGCTTAGGTTGTGTAAAATCGCTGAGGACTGTGTCTCTGCTTACTTCATCTTTGAATGCTTAGCCCCAAGCTTTGTGCTACAAATTATCTATGCTTAAGAGCTGATTTTATGTGAGGCGACTTGGTATACAGTGTGCATGGGAGTGCTGGGCTTGGATTCAAATGTCACCTCTTAAAACAATCTCTTTTTACCTCTCCTTATCTACTGGCTCCTTCCCTGCTGCCTATAAAACATACCCATCTCTCCCCCAACCTTTAAGAAAAAACAAAACAAAACAAAACTGTGCCTTAATGTAGCCATCCACACTGGTTATCCCCAATCCTTCCTTCTCTTGTCAGTTTGCTTCCTCAAGATGGTGTGCTCACTTCCTTCCCTCTCACTCTGTTCTAAACTCTCACCATACAATTGAAACTACTCTCTCCACTTAACAATGAATGATTTTTCAGCTGTCAAAACTGAGTCTTTTTTTTTGTTTCTTATCCTTGAAATCTCCTTATCCTTCGGCACTCTCAATCACTCTCTCTTCTCGGATACTCTTTCTCTCTCAGTTGTCCTTCTGGGTGGATGGCCCCTTTACCCCCTCCCAGGTTCTCTCCTCGGTCTTCTACTCTTTCCCCCCATTCTGTCGTGCCTGCTGAGAGCAGCAGCTCCCGTGTGTTCAGCTGTCACTTCCCCGGATCAGTGTGCCTTTCTCTCTCCATTACCAACTGCCTTTTGAACATCTTGAGTTGACATCACTATCGTTTCCAACTCACCAAGTCCAACGCAGATTTTCTCTTCCAGACTTTCCTATTACTGTCCAGGGTACCGCAATTCTCCAAGTCACCCAGGCTCTCAATCATGCTGTAGCTCATTTACACTGGCCTCTCCAAACCATTTCCAGTCCTGTCATTTCTACTTCTACACCATCTTTCCTTAATTCTCGTCTTTCCATTCACACAGGTACCACCCTCATGACCACTCACCGAGATTATAATAATTGACTTCAGATTGGTTTCCCTGGCTCAAATCTCTCCTTGCTCCAATCTGTTCTCCATCTACCTGCCAAAGTGATTCTCCTCAACTGCAGATCTGACCATGCCATCCTCCTATCCAGTAAAGCCCAGTGGTTCCATTTTGCCTACAAGGACAAATATAAAATCTTCTGCAAAGCATTTAAAGTTCATTTTATATTCTGGGTCCTTTCTACCTTCCCAGTTTGATTATACTTTACTATCCTCTTAATGCTCTGTGATGTAGCCAGGCTGTTATACAGAGAACACTCCATCAGATCGCCTCTCTGCATCTGCACTGGCTCTCTACCATTTCTGGAGTGTTCTCCCCTCTTCCTTCTACCATCTGCCTTCTCTGGTTTCCTTAGACTTAGATGAAGTCCTGCCTTCAACAAGAGGTCTTTCACAGCACCCACCCATCCCCTGTCTTCTCTTTCAGATTACTTTTCATTTAAACTATATATATAATATATGTATATATACATATATATGTATATATACATATATATGTATATATCTTGTATGTATGAAGTTATTTGCATGTCATCTCTCACATTGGAATGTGAGATCCTTCAAAGAAATTAAAGCCATTTCTAGAGATATGAAAAAAGGCTCTAAGTCACTATTGATTAGAGAAATGCAAATTAAGACAACTCTGGGGGTACCACTACATACCTGTCAGATTGGCTAAGATGACAGGAAAAGATAACAATAAATGCTGGAGGGGATGTGGGAAAACTGGGACACAAAAGCATTATTGGTGGAATTATGAACTAGGTCCAACCATTTTGGAGAACAATTTGGACCTATGCCTAAAGGGGATCTAGCAGTGTTTCTACTGGGCCTATATCTCAAAGCGATCTTAAAGGAGAGAAGGGGACCCACACATGCAAAAAAATGTTTGTAGCAGCTCTTTTTGTAGTGTTAAGGAACTGGAAACTAAGGGATGCCCATCAGTTGGAGAATGGCTGAAAATAATATATGAATGTAATAGAATATTATATAATTCTATAAGAAACTATCAGCAGGATGATTTCAGAAAGGCCTGGAGAGACTTAAATGAACTAATTCTAAGTGAAGTAAGTAGAAAAAAAGAACACTGTACACAGCAACAGAAAGATTTTAGATGGTGATTTTACATGATAATCAACACTGATGAATGTGGCTCTTTTCAGCAATGAGGTGACTCAAGCCAGTTCCAATAGACTTGGGATAGAGAGAGCCATCTGCATCAAGTAAGAGATCGATAGGGACTGAAGGTGGATCATAACATAGTATTTTCACCTTTTTGTTGTTGTTTCCTTTTTTTCTTTCTCATTTTTTTTCCTTTTTGATCTGATTTTTATTGTGCAGCATGATAATTGTGGAAATGCATACAGAAGAATTGCATGTGTTTAACATATATTGGATTACTTGCCATCTAATGAAGGGATGGGGAGAAGGGAAGGACAAAACAAATTGGAATACAAGAGTGAATGTTGAAAATTAACTTTGCATGTATTTGAAAATAAAAGGCTATTATTAAAATTTTTAAAGAATGTGAGGTTCATGAAAGGAGGACATACTTTTCAGGGAATCCTTAGGACTTAACACAAGGCCTGGCCCATAATAAGTGCTTAATAAATGCCCATTGATTAACTGGCTGTGAGCATGGACACAGCCTGAGTGCTAGTTTACTCATCTGTAAAATGGAAGTAATGACATTTACAACATTTTTTCCAGGGTGAAAATAATGAATAATAAATATATAAATGTCAGGTGTCATTAATTGAATTAGTATGTTATAATGAATAGAGTACTGGCCTGAGAGTTAAGAAGGCCTGGGTTCAAATATATTAGCTCTGTGGATCTGGACAAGGTATGTAATCCCTCCCAAAACAACTCTTTCTAAGACTATATGTTGCAGAATTAGATGCTATATAGATTGGTAAAGAGAATTTTCTTATTGGGAGTTCCATATACAAACTAATAAAAAGCATTTCTGGTTATCTATGTAGAGATAATACACAATTATTTGAACAAAATAGGTAACTTAGAACATAACCACCCTAATTCATGATTTGTGCTGTTGTTGCTGTTCAGTCATTTTTGTCTTGTTCTATTCTTTGGGAC
Organism: Myrmecobius fasciatus; assembly: GCA_023553655.1. Taxonomy (NCBI): domain Eukaryota; kingdom Metazoa; phylum Chordata; class Mammalia; order Dasyuromorphia; family Myrmecobiidae; genus Myrmecobius; species Myrmecobius fasciatus. The sequence goes on along the minus strand of JAJPUD010009256.1, from coordinate 43,921 downwards.
CCTATTTAGGGTTTTCTTGGCAAAGATACTAGAATGCTTTGGCATTTTCTTTTCCAGACCTTTTTTACAGATTAGGAAACTGAGGCAAATAAGATTACATGATTTTCCTAGGGTCACATATCTAGTAAGTGTCTGAGACCAGATGTGAACTCAGGAAGATAAGTCTTCCTAACTGCAGGCCTGATTCTCTATCCACGGTACCACCTAGCTGCCCCCATGATATGTAGAATGGTTTGATTAAAGAAAACATTACCAGCAGCAATAGATGCTCTACATTTCGATTTTCATTGGAAATGCTAGAAACATGGTATAGTGGACAGAGTGCTTGGTTTAGAATCAGAAGACTTGAATTTGAATTATGATTCATTTAGTCAGTTCAGTAATTACCTAATTATGAGATCTTGCCATTTCCAGTATCCAGTGACTATTAGTGGCCTGAGGGGAAAAAAATTAATAAACTTTTGAAAGTAAGCAGACTTCCCGTAGGATAGATTCAAAGTTTGTTTTTAATTGAAACTTTTGCCAGGAGTTTTATCATTTTCCAGCTACCCCTTCTCCTCTACACTTGTCTAATCAAAACCACATTGACATCGAGCCCTTGATTTTTGATAGAGAAAGCACATATGATGTGCTACATAAGGAAAAAAAAACCCACTGTGTTTGCCATTAGGGGACCTAATGTTCAAATCCTGGCTCTACTATTTACAACTTTGTGACCTTGGGCAAGTCATTTGTAAGTTCCTTAACTCTATGGATCTCAGTTTCTTCATCTGTAAAATGGAGGAGTTAAATTCAGTGGCCTCTCATTTCTATATCCTAGACCCTAATCAGTAAGATTTAGTACCAGCTTGATGGCACACTAACTCTGAAAAGGCCATCATCTACCTGTAGACCCCTAACCCTGGATTATTGCCATGGAATAGATTCTAAAGGGTCCATGGACTACAATGGTCAATGTAGTTTGTTTCCTTTGTCAACTTATATGCTTCATTTTTAACATATTTAAAACATTATTCTGAGAAGGGGACCATGTATAGGCTTCCAAGAACTACTGTACTAAGACATGAGAGGTATCTGCTATGTGTTCAAAAATAAGCACCAAGTACCCACACAGATGAAATTACAGTTCATTGAATTAAGTATAGTAAGAAGATGCATTTAACATGAGAATTGTTGAACTTTGGAATGGGTAACCAAAGGAGATTGTGGAATCTCTAAAAAGAGAACTTCAGATAGTTTCACAGAGGGATTGTGGTGGTTTTATTTCCAGTAAATACTAGCACCTCTGCCCCTAAAGTATTCTTTTTTGATGCTGCCAAGGACACTGTATGATCTCGTCTAGTTGTCAGAGCACTAGACCGTAAATCAAGACATCTGGTTTGTAGCATCATCTTGTTACTAAGTAGAGGCTTCTGTACAAGTTACTTTCTGTGTCTCCTTTTCTCCATCTAGTATAACCGTGCATATTTATAGAGAACTTTATGGTTAAAGAAGCACTTACATACATTATCTCATTTTACATATTAAATGGGTATGGTATGGTATTGCCAATCCCTAATAATTTCACTGCATTGTTCGGGGAAGGAAGGGTGGCAAATGAGAGAGCAGTTGTGATGAAGCATTCAGAGTGTCATGTATGGTCTTCCCTTGAAAACTTAATTTAATCTTGCAAAATCTGCTTTTAAAAAATTAATAGCACCAAGAAAATGTAATTCAGAATTTAACTTGCCAGAGAAGTGTGAAACTGTTTCTAACAGATGTTCTCCATGATCTCCAAAACGTAAACATGTTTGCAAGATGATAGTGAGACAACCTGTTTACATGAGGAAGTCCTTTAAAAAGCAAACAAAAAAGTCTCACCCAGATCAGTCATTGTGATCAAAGCCGACTTGATTATTAGGGTGTAAAGAGAACTGATGAGTCAATCTTGCACCACCGCAGCGGTCTCCAGATTTCAGTTTCGTAATAGAGTTTCTTTTCAGGAATATTCTTCACTGACACACAAATCCGATTTTCTTGCTAAAATGTTTTCTCGATTTTTGTCAAACCGAAATACCAGGGTCCCTTCAAAAGATGGTGGTGAGACCATAGAATTGATAGGCTTTGTTTGCAGCCAATTTTTTTCCGCAGGAAGAACCAGGAGTTTTAACTGGATTCTTTGGCTACTGTGGGGGGAACGGGAAGAGAGGGCCTCTAATTAAGTGGGTGTTAGGTTGGGGTTTTTTGCATCTTTCTCCTGGTTACTCAGACAGGATAGAAACTTTCAGACTGTGTGGTGATTGAAAATAACTTTCTGAATCAAAGTGTGATATTTTGATCATTTCTCATGCCTGAGTATTCTGGGCAGTGTGCATGTTCAAGTGAATGACTGACTCATGGATTAAGATGCAAAGTATTTTTCTGAACAGTGGCTGGAAGTGCGTTTTTAAATTCAAAGCAAGACCCAGACCATGATTTTTATGTACTTGAGTGTCTATTATAATGCTTACCATTCCCAAAAAGTAATTGTACCCTAGGCATTATCCTCAGCTGGAAGTCAGGGTATAGGTAAAATGCCTGAGCTGAAATGCAAATTTTGCGTCATATTTTTATAACACAAGATGTCTCTGATTTAGATGGATTGTAAATGAATGAATTAGTAATTGATTAATGAAAAAGCATTTTAAACACTATATGACAAGCACTATATTAGGTGGTAATATAGAAACATAAATCCTCCAAGAACTTCAAACTTGATGTAATAGGGAAGTTTAATCAAGGAGGGAAGTCTTGGTCTAGAGAGAACAGTCATTTGACATGTCCTTTCCAGAAGCAGTGGTCACGTTGATTTTATTACTGTACCTTGAGCTGGAGGTAAAAAGTGGGGGTTGTTTGGAAGTCCGAATACATTTCCAACATAAATAATCGGATGGTATGTATTATGTCCCCAGCAACATAAAGATAAGGAGTGAGCAGCATTACTTTTATCTCTACCTCCTCCCCTCAGTTCCTGATTGTGTGCCAACCAGGAAAAGGGAAAAACTGCATGGCATCCTTCTCAAATGACCCTCTTGGATTCTACTATACGAGAACGAGTACATATAAGATGGCAACCTCTCTTGAGATTTAAGAATCTCCAGTTAGAAAGGATTTCAGAGGTCAATCATCAATCAATACAACCTCTACATGCATAGGAATCTCCCTCAGTAGTATTCCCAATCATGAAGATTCCCAGAGCATCCTACTCTACATTGGGACAGCCCTGACTATTAATTTTTCATTATCCCATTATCTGCCTCACTACAGCTTTTACTCTTACTACTCATTCTGCCCTCTAGAACCAAGCAAGAGAGGGGCTCTGCTACACGAAAGCCTTTCAGATGCTTGAATAGAGTTATCAGGTACCTTCTATGTTTTTTTCTGGTGAAATGTTTCCACTTTCTCCATCCCTGTCTCCTCACTATGCTGGTCACCTTCTCCTGGACTATGCCCTGTTGACCAATGTTGTGGCATTCTGAACTGAACTCAGTGTTTTAGATGGGCCCTGCCCCAGTATTGCTATCACTTTTTATTCTATCACTTATTCTTATTCTACTTCCTCTTAATGCTGCCTAAAATCATTATCTTTTTTCTGCCACATCATACTGTTGACTCATATTGAGCTTATAGTCCACTTACCTCCTCCCCAATTCTCTTTCATTTGCCCCAGATGTTTTTCACACAATTTTCTACCAGACAAAAAACATTAGACTTGCTACTAGTCATTAGATTCTCAAGCTGTTTCCCACAGAACTCTGTTTAATCAATGATGTAGCTTAAATGGTATAAATTAATGTAATTAACCATGTCATTTATCAAATGAGTATTTTTGGACCAGCCTGAAAAACAAACTACCATTTATAGTATTGTTTCTATGAGAAAATATGCTCTAGGTTCATCGCCAAGAAATCTATCACCCCAGAGCAGATCTTAACTTTGTTACCATTACCACTGAGGCCTGGACCATTCTCTTGTATGGACCATTCCTCATTTGTGGTTTTTTGTGTCTTTAGAATTGTCTGTATGATCTAGTCAAGCCTGGATATGGAACTACCCTAGTGAATATCATAGTAACATCATTGATAATACATTTGAAAAAAATCCTTCTATGACCTTGAAGAGCCCTGTTTTTAAGATCAGCCACTCATCACTAGCCCAGCACTCTTGGTAGGACCTCTACTCAATCTTCTGCTTCCTCTCTACTAGATTGCCCCCGACTTGTACCTACTTCTTCTCATACATACACTCTGGTCCCACCTCTGTCCAGCCTCACCTTGAGGCAAGAGTATCTCTATGGTCCCCAGAAAGCCCACTTCTCCCATCACTTGGGACTTTCCCAGCTATTTTACTTTACTTTACTCTGTCTAAAGCTATTTTTTTCTGTAAAATGATGTACCCTCTATAATGCTGTTTTAGCTAAAATTGTCTTTTTAATGAACAAGTTTTGTGATGTTGGTCTGGGTATGTTTGTTTCTAAATGTCATAAATACTTTAATGGAAATCAGGATGATGCCTTTCATATGTTTGGAGATATTAAATTTCTAAATGTAGATATTTTAGAGAAAATATTATAAGCCATGTTGAAAGAGAAAGCCTTCAGGTAGACCTTTAGGAATGAGCAGAATTGTAAAGCATAATTCTTTATTTTTTAAAAAAGAAAGTGGATGTGGAGAGGAAATAAAAAATGAAGGGAGAGTTCCAAACAGTTTTCCCCATTCACTGGAGGAAGGAAAGGGTTCTGTTATTACAGATTATAAAATAATATCTTTAGAACTGGAAGGAATTGTAAGGATCATCAAATCCAAATTCACTATTATATAGATGAGAACATTGAGGCCTAAACTAGTTAAAGGCCTGGCCCAAGGTCACAAAAAAATATGAAATATCTAAGATGAGATTCAAACTTAGGGCTTCCTAACTTCAGTTTGAAATCCATTGCTCTCATATCACATCATGCTAACCTCTGGAAAGTGAAAAGCTGTAAACATTCAAGAAGCAGGATGACTGAAGAGGGGGATGATAGAGAAAAAAAATGACAATTTCTGGGGCAGAACTACCCCAGGTGGACAGCAACTGATTTGATAAGGTTGGCTATGTTAATAGCAGTTTCACCACAGGCTACATAGGTACCTGGAGTACAAAGTGGGGTAGGAATAACTCAACCCCTGTAGAATTTAGGCCAAAAGTATCCTAACCAGAATAACAGGGAGTCTATATAATAGGGAGTCTAGTTGGAGGCGTTTGAGAACAATGAGTGCCTAAAAGGGATTTTCAATTAATTTAATTTGAATTTACTTTAAACTGAAGCAGTGTGAATTTAAGAAAATTTGTGACAAGCCTCAGCCTTAAGATATTTGTACTACCGAATTCTTTCATAATTTACTAAAAATTTAATTGTGCTTCTGAACCACCTGTAGCTAGGCTATGGAAAAGGCCTTGGCATCATACCAAAGCAGCTTAGACTTCATCTAATCCAGCCCCCTCAATTACAGATAAGGAAAGGATCCAAAAAGTTAAGTGATTTGTCCAAGATCATACAAGCAGCACCATCAGAAAAGCTGGAAAGAGTGACAAATAAAGTTCATGACCCAAGTTTTTCACAGGAGAAATCTCCCTCCATTTCCCCTTGAGGGAACACTAAATCATCTGTCCAGCAGAATAGACAAGTTACTATGCCCTATTTCTCTTAAAACCCATTTGGAGTTTTTTTTAAAGCATCATTGTATTTCTCCAGCTGAATGAGAGACCATGTTGAATGGTCTGGCACTTCTTATTTTTTGGATTAAAAATGAATACCTAGTGAATGACTTCATTGCCTGCAGTGCTGTCTGATTCTGTCATGGCATTTGATAGAACTTGTTAAGAGGATTAGGTAAGACAGGATATTGGTACATGTGAGGTCATTAAACCAAGAAGAAAAGAAAAGCCTAGCTAAATGTTAAACTAAATGCAGAATAGCTTAAGGACTTACTTTTCTGCTATCTACCTAACAACTTTTATCTCTGTGCTTTAAGATGATAACAACAGACACTATCTATAGCAAAAGCACCCTAGTCTAAAAGAAGCCCATTTATAAGTGTCTGACATTGAAAGAGGAATTCAGATTTGTTCATGGTTTGCTCTACTGTAGAACAGCCATTCTGTGTTGCTTGGCTGGGGAAAATAATGTTATCATTTTAGGGAAAAGATATACATATGTGTGTGTACATCCTTTCCCATACACACACATACACACACACACACACACACACACACACACACACACACACACACGGTAAAAACTTAAATAACAAAAGCAGTCTTTTCATCTAGCATCCAAAGCTTTTGCCATTCTCATTATGAGGCCAGGGAAACAATGACAAGTCTGTTGGAGAGAAACTTAGCTTGTGTTGAGTGTTTTGTTAAATTCATTATTTTTCTCCAAAAGAGGTGATATTTGTCCTTACATCTCAGGTTTCTTTGGATCTTAATAGATGGGTTAATATTCAAAATATTATTCATGTGAAGTATTTTTAATAAAGGAAGGAATTCTTATTTTCTTTTTTTGAACCTGTTAGCATTAAACCTTTTACTTTTTCTGAATAAAAAAATATCAACTAAAGCATTATTTTACTGAGTATAAGTTATTCAATAAAACAATATATAAACTGTCACCAAATTGGTTTTTTTTTTTTTTTGGTTTTTTGGGGTTTTTTTATGTAGACTCTATACTGCCCCAAATCCACAAATAAGCTAAGTAAACATCCCATTAGATTCTATGGCTACTGACCTTGGCCCTGTTAGTTTTTTTGAGTCTCTCTTCTGCCACCAAACATTTTGGATCAGTGGACCAAGACTGAGGACCTGGAAAAGGGGGGTTTAAGCACTAGAGAACCAGGATACAGTGGTACAAAACAAACCATGAGGGACCAAATGAGCAGTGACAGTTTAGCATACATTCAAGAGGTCACAACCAAGAGATCTAAAAGGATCTAAATCTGCAGAGAAAAGCAGAAGTCAAAGTTCAATGTTAGACTATGAAAAAGGAAGAGATTGAGTGCAGTGTCTAAGTCGGGATGCCATATCCCTGTCCAGAGATTTAGATCTAACAGAAAAGTATTGGCCAGAAATGGAGACCAAATCTGCTATTAAAATTCAAAGGAATGGGTGGATAGGGAGAAGGAAAGTAATAATTATGCCTTGAAATGTAGTGCAGGGAAGTGACTCCCCATTCCCTCAGTTAATACTCCCTCCATTCCCTGACCCCTGAAATTACTTTGTATTTATCTTGTATACTTTTAGTGTTCTCGACCACAGTCACTGCATGACTAGTATAAGCTCTTTGAGCGACAGGAACTGTCACATTTTTGTCCTTGAATTTCCAGCACCTAAACATAGTTAGCACTTAGTATATTCTTGTTTTAAAAAAATGATAATTGTTGAATCTAGAATAAGTGTTTATCTTAAGCCCCAAGTACTAAGCACTAGCCTGATAGCTGAATTATAGATTTAGAAATGAAGACAAGATGACAGATTTTCAAGAAGACCCTTTTCAAGAAGAGCGCTTGAGCAGAGAACAACAATGGAAGAAGGTTGAATTCTTGGAAATGAACTCACAGTTCTGAAGGATAAAGGGAAATGCTAAATGGTCCCCAACAAAGTGCTGAGTTGTGGCAGGGAATGACAGTGAGTCTTAAGATTCAAAAAAGTGCCCTCCATTATTGATAAAATGTCTAGTTCTCTAGAAATGTTATACAAGCATATTCTAGGTGGGAGAGAAAAACTCCTAGATGTGGATCTCCTGCCATACTCCTGCAGTTGCTACCCCCAAAATGGTAACTTCTCCTTCCTTTTCTAGAAACCTCCTTGCAACTATGTCCCTGCCTACAATGAGTTATAAGGGCCCAGGTGGCTATTTTTTGCTCCTCTGAAAACCAATTTAGTTCAATTCTACAAACATTTATAAAGCATGTATTATTTGCAAGCTTTTATACTTCACACTTGATTCATAAGACAAAAAAAAAAATTTTCCTGTCCCCAGAGTACTTACATTCTTACATTAGTTAAATTATGTTCACAGTCTAATATAGTATTTAGTTCTAAAATTCAAGAAATTCTAAATACCTGATGTATGCAGAGCATTGTGATAGGCACTAAGGTACAAAGAAAAATCCTTGTCAGTAAACTTCACAGTCTAACAGGGACATTTTATATACACAAATGATAAGATAATAAATGCAAGATAGATTCATATTTTAAAAATGCAAACTTAGTGCTTATCTAGACTAATCTGAACTTTTAATGAAGAATGGTAATGTGAAAATTCATAGAGAAGCCCACCTTTACCACACATCTTCCAGGAAGGATCTAAAAGGCAGCAGATTGAATAATGATCAAGAAATGCAAAGAGGAAAAAACAGTAAATTCATTAATGCAGCCTAAAACTGCATAGAAGTACAGTCAAAAGCTGAGAGCAATGGGAAAAGTGAAAACCATGGGACAACAGCACAACTTTAGGGAACAGAGTGGAAAGCTGCAGTGCTTAGACAGGAAAGTGAACCAGAGTTGCCTAAGGTGGACCAGAAAGCCACAGAGCTCTGGACTAGAGACTTTGCAGCAACAGTGCAAGGAGACAGTCAGAGGCAATTACCAACTATGGCCTGAATAACCTTTTCAAGAGCATTGCTACCAGAGTTTTAACACTTGACCGAAGGAGGTAGAGTATAATGTAGCAGCCAATATCCAATCTTTCCTACTCCTTCTTCCCTACTGAAGAGGGAGCAGAGCTGAGTCCTCAGGTCTTTCCTGTCTCTTCCCTAAGGTATGGGTTAATGTATGATCTTTCTTCTAGTCATCACTCTCTCCTCCCTTCCTTATCTCTCAGAAGTCTTAGTCAATCAAATCTTATTACAAGAGTTTTCTTCTACAGCTAGAGGCAGTATAATGATCTGCAAGACCACATGGTCCCTTCCTCTATTTTATGGAATTTGTATCAGTTTTTAAAATTTACTAATATAACTAATACGACAGGTCAGAGCCCCCAAATGGGAAAATGGATAACATTCAGATAGCAATTTGGATCTCTATCCTAATTACAAGAAATAAATAAAATTTTAAAAAATGATCGGTCAAAAGATACCCTCCACCCCCAAGAGAAGAATAGACTAAGAGAGATTCCACATATATTCCAGCAAAGGTCTAAAAGGCAACAGATTGAATAATGATCAAAAAATGCAAAGAGAAAAAAAACAGTAATACCACTAAGTACAATCAGAGTCTCAGGAGGAAGAGTCTTGTCCATAAGTACTTAAGAAATGTTTCAGAGATAAGAAATTAGTTCAAAAATAAAATTATAAGTGAAATAAAAGCTTTGGCAAAAAGCACTGGAAAGAGAATAAATAGATTAGAGTAGAAAGTAAAAACCTCATCCAAATAATAGACTCTCTGAAAATTTAAAATGGAACAAACAAATCTCAAGGATTTTATATTAAAACAAAAATATTAAATATATTAAAACAAAATCAAAAGACTGAATTTTTTGAAAATATAAGATATTTACTATAAAAAATTATCTGGAAAATAAGTTGAGGGGAGATAAGATCATATTTTTAAAAATTACAAGACTTTGAATATCTATTAGAAAGAAATTAAAAACTAACAATATTCACCTTATCATATGTAGAAAGAAACCTCAAACTAAAAATACCCAGAAATATATTATCACATCCCAAATCAAAACCATTCTAAGTCAAAGGGAAAAAATAGTAGAAGCAGCCAGAAAGGAAATTCAATTATTAGGAAACCCCAGTTAGGATCATACAAGACTGTGATAAATCTGCTTTAAAGAAGAGATAATTTTTTATGCCAAGAATAACTACCCTATAAAACTTAGTAAAATGTAACAAGATTAGGAGTGAGGAGTTTCTTTAAATAGGACTTTCAAACATTCCTAATGAAAGGCCAGAGCTCAGTAGAAATTTTTAAATGCAAACAAAATCAAGAGAGACCTAAAAAAAGTAAATATATTTGACCAATTGTAAAGATCTAAATAATGATGGAGTGCTTGTAGGGATAAGTATCTTCAAAATTTTAATGTCTTCAAGGTCACAGAAAGAGTTAAATAAGATAAACATAAGGCCTAAAAGCCATTTTTTCCTGTTTTGTTGGTTTTTAAAAAGTAAAGGTAGGTGGGGGAAAGGAGGGTAAAAGTAATATATGAAGGAAAAAATAGTACAAGGAAGTATTTCTTATCAATAGGATGCTCTAGAAAAAGAGTGTACAAACATAGAAGAAGGTATCTCATAGAAAGAGGTATCTCATGAATCTCTTTATCTGAAGAAGGCAAAGGATCTTCAAATAAAAACAGAGAGAGAGAGAGAGAGAGAGAGAGAATAGTATCTGAATTCCAATGCAACCTCAGATATTTATTAGCTATGTGATCCTGAATAACTCACTTTAACCCTGATTGCCTAAAGAAAGGGAAAAAAGAACAAAGCTTAACTCATCATTATCTGTTCAAAGTCTTTCCCTCCTTCCCCAACAAGGGAAGGGGGTAGAATTTGTAAGTAACAGGATTAAGAGAGGAAAAATATAAAGAGTTATGATGGGAAGAAATACACAATGATTATTAACCATGAACATAAGTGGGATGAATTCATCCACAAAACAGAGGAGGATATTAGAATTGAAAAGCAGAATCCAACTATATTTTGCTTGTAAGAAACATACCTGAAACCAAAAAAAAATTCATATAGAATTAAAATGAAAAACTAGGAGCAGAATATATTATGCTTCAGATGAACTTTAAAAAAAATGAAGGTAGCTATCATGATCTCAGGCAAGGCAACAATAAAAATAGACATGGTTAAAACAGATAAGGAAAGAAACTGCATTAAGCTTAAAGGAACCACAGATATGAAATAATATCAATACTACACATACACACACACACACACACACACACAGAATAACATCTAAGTGCTTGAAGGAAAAATTAGTCAAATCACAAGTAGAAATAGAAAAGCAAAACTATGGCAATAATAGCTAACATTTATAGCATAGTTTAAGGTTTGCAATGTACTTTGCAGCTATCTCATTTTATTCTTACAATAGCTCTAGGAGGTAAGTGCTATTATTATCCCCATTTTATAGATGAGGAAACTGAGCCAAATAAAGGTTAAGTGACTTGCCCAATTAAATGATCAGTTTTCTCTCTTTCATTAATGAAAGTGTTTAGAGATGTAATGAATTGGAAATTGTATGTAAATTGAGCGTAAAACTAAAGCATTAGAAAAACAACAAATTAAAAAACAAAGCAAAGCAAAACAAAAAAATAGAAATCCTGCTAAGAAAGAAGAAAGCAATGAATTTTAAAAAAAGGAAAGCAATGAATTTTAAAAAAATAGTTTGTAAATAAAACCAATAAATAAAACTGATTCTAATTTATGAGGTAAAAGGAATAAAATTAACTATGGACTAGGGTGATACTCATCCCGTGAAAATAAAAAGAGAAGGGAAATCAAATTGCCAATATAAAAAATGAAAATGAAAAATTCACAATAAATGAAAAAGAAATTATTAAAAACTATTTTTCCCAATTATATGCCAATCAAATTAATAACTAATACTATTTAATATTTAGAACAATGTAAAAACTTATAGTAGCAGAAGAAAAATAATTAACTTAACTTATTATAAAGAAAAAAAATTAACAAGCCATAAACTAACTTTCTACAGGGAAAAAAATAACCAAATAGATTTACAAGTAAAATTCTCTCTGGTATTACCTAAATTGCTTTTGAAAATAGGAAACGGTATCCTAATAAACTCTTTATATGAAGCAATACTAGATAGAAATTAGAAAAAAAAACTTATCTAATATCCCAAATAAATAGCAATGGAAAAAATGTTAAATAGTTAGTTTAAAAAAATGGATAAAACAATATTTTTAAACAATTTGGTACTATAACCCAAATTTCACTAAATTTTGCCTATCTCCAACTTAACAATACTACTGTTAGACTTAAATCCTGAAATATGCTATGGTTAGGTTGCATTTATATAAATAATGAAGAATTAGTTCAATAATAGAAAAATTATAAATATAATAGACCATATTAATGACAAAAACAATAAAAACTACCAGACTTTATCAATAGAGTATTTTTTAAACATATTCTGCATCCTTTTATATTTTTAAAAAAATGAAAAATATAGGAATTAATGGGATAGGGGCTATATCTGTTATTTCATTGGTATAGGAAACTCTCAGTTGAAGAAAGTCTTCTTACTAGTGCAAGTCTGTACATTGTCTACAATTTATAGTCATAAAAACTTTCTAGAGCACTGAGAAGTTACATGAATTGCCACGGTGTACACAGCCATTATATGACAAAGTCAGGACTTGAACCCAAATTTGTTTTACTTTGCCATGATATGGGTTCTCTGTTGACTGCACAATGGTGCCAACAGGAATAAATAAAATTATGTATGTGGTAATAATATCTATCTGAAAACAAGTGCTAGATTCATCTGTAAAGATTAGAGACATTGGAAGCCTTTTATATAAGATCAAGAGTAAAGCAAAAATATTAATTGTCACTGTAATTATTTGATGCAGTTTTATAAACACATCTCTTAACAATAAGACAAAGAAAATTAAGAAATAAGCCCAAGCAAATAGAAAGCAAACTCATTTACTTAGGAAATTCCTGGAAGGTCAATAATTAATAATTTCTATAAAGTCATAATATAAAAATAAAGCAACAAAAATTGTCAGCCTTTCTATACATTACCAACAAAACAACAGATAGAAAAAACCAGTTCCATTCAAAATAACTACTGAATATATATGACATCTTAGAATGCTGACACCAAGACAAACATGAGAAATGTATGAATAGAAGTACAAACCATTCTTACTACAGAAATAAAAACAAAAGTAAATAACTGCAGCACTATTAGCTGCTTATGATTAGGTGCTGGAATATAACAAAAATTAAGATAATTTACAGATTCAGTGCCATACCGATCAGAATATCAAAGACTTACTTTATAGAACTTAAAAATATAGTAAAATTTGTTGGGAGTAGCAAAAAGGCAAGAGTCTCAAGGGAAATAATGAAAAACAAGTAGAAAAGAAAAGATTCTAGCAACAAATTAAAACATGCCACAAAGCAGGAATTATTAAAAACTATTTTATACTAATTAAAAATTATAAAAATTGATCAGGGCATTAGACTAAGGTTCTCATGACCCAAAAGCAAATTAACATAGTTGCGTAGTGTTGGTAACAACTTACAATTCAACAGAAGGTGCCAGGAAAACCAGAAATCATAATTAGATGGGTATCTCACACACAAGACCTAGCAGAATATAAACAAAGTAGAGGAGCAAAGATGGGAATACATCTCACAACTAAGGAGATGGAAAGAACTTTTGACAAGGGACAACAAAGATAAAAGTAGACAATTTTATTGCATAGAATTCCAAATGTTTTGAACAGATAAAATCAATGCAGTTAGACGGAAAACAGTTAATTGGAATTCTTTGTAGCATAAAAGTCTAATATGCAAGATATATAAGTAATGCATTCAGATATACATTAATAAAAGCTATTCTTCTTGATTAACAAATAAGTGGTCAAAGGATATGAGCAAGTTCTCCAAACAAGAAAAACATATTCAAGAATAAGTATATTTTTAAATGCTCCAAATCACTAAGAAAAAGAGAAATGCACATTGTGATAACTGGCTTCATAGCCAATTTTATGATTGTCAATGATAACCAAAAAAAAGATATTGACAACTATTGGAAAGGCTATGAGAGGATCACCTACTAATGTAGCATTATCAGAACTGTGAAAAGGTCCAAATGTTCCAGTTACAGGGGCAATGTGTTGCACTGAACTTGAAGTTGTCAAACCTGAGTTCAAATTTTGACTCCTCAACTCACTGCTTGTGAGTTACCTCATCACTAAAATGAAAAGGGTAGCCTAAAGTACTTAGAAGATTCTTTTTCTGATCCCAATTCTACCTTTAATTCTGTAATCCTATGGGAACAATTTGGTACTATACTCCAGATTTCATTAAATTGTGCATATTCTCAACCCAACAATACTGTTAGGCTTAGATCCTAAAAAGATCAAATTAAACAGAAAAAGATCCATGTGTACAAAAAAATCTATAGTCATATTTTTTGTTGTACAAAGAACAGGAAATAAATTTGTTGCCATCAGTTGGGGGAATGGCTAACAAATGTCAGTATGTGAATGTAATGGAATAATATCATATTGAAATTATGAAAGAAATAGATATAGAGAAACCTGGGAAGGCTTGTATGAACTGATACAGATTGAAGTGAATAGAACCAGAAAAACAATTTATACAATGATTACAGTCTTTGTAAAAGACTTATACACTCTTATAAAGAAAAACAACTGTGAAAAAAACTTTTAAGAACTATGATCAATTTCTAATTGCAATTCCTGAGTACTAATGATGAATCTTGCTTGTTTTCCACTTTCTTGGCAGAAATATAATGACCTGGAGATATCAAATGAGATGCAGCCAGCATGTTGATTTATTTGGGGAATTTCTTTTTTTTTTGGGGGGGGTGGAAAGAGGGCTAAGAGACTAGGTGAGAAAATGATAATAACTTTTTTAAGTTTATCGATTAATCATTTTTAAAAAGCAAACAGGAAAAGGATCACTAGAGAGAGACCAAAGCAAGCAGGGCAGAGTTGGAATTTCCATGTCAAATTTGTATTGTTCAAAGAAACCCAAGCTGTACATAGTGGGTAAAAAAAAAAATGTACATGACCTGTACATAACGTACTAATGTGGTGCCAGCAAATTGAATTGATAGGTCTTTTGGTGAGAGAATAGTCTAGTTCTGAATCATCAAAGCAGCCAGTAAATTAGACATTGGGATATATGTCACTTTCTCAAGAAAAAATTTTACTAACAGTTGTCTTTGACTAGTTTAGAATCATCTTTTGCCTACATGTTATTGTTACTCATTTTTTGTTTTTCTACTTTTTAAAAATGTACTAAGTTGTTATAAACTGCATTCTCTGGTTTTATTCCCCACCTACTTCTTAAAAATCCGTATCTTTAAAATGCTTGCTTGTAGTATAACCAGTTCCAAATGACTATTTAATCCGTATACCTGGGAGCAAACTAAGTTGCTCTCCTGAGAGAAGGTATGGATGAATAGCCAGGACTACTGTGTGTCCAAAGAGAACCATATATACAGCCTGAACTACTTCCTTAATCTGGTTTGACAGTAGACCATTGCATATGGGGGGTTATTATATATCCCTGACCCCAGACTATTACTTCTGCCAGTCACCGCAACAAATAGAATAGGATTACTCTTTCCATCTTAGTCTGCTTTAATTTTTACCTGATTCCTTCTGGGCAAACATGACCCAGTTCACAGGGAATGTCATAGTTTCTTCAAGCCTTCTTAATTTTTTTTCTTTCACAATGATCAGGGTCAGAAGTTGAACCTATCAAAACAACAATTCTGCACTGACTTTTCTGCTCTTCAAATCTCCACTGTTTTTACAACCTGTTCAAAGTATTTTATCTTCACCATCTGGAGGCCTTCCACAATGGCTTCTTTACAATCCATGGATGACACTGGTCTTTCTATTGGCTTCCTTACAATCCATGGATGATCACTGGTCTTTCTGTTGGTTCCAATCTACTTCTGGTCAGAGCTGCCAAGAGTCATTATCAATAACATCACCAAGTATTCCTTAGGTAACTTCTGAGTTTGGTCTAATGTCCTTTCAATAACTGGACATCATTATAGGCCCACATAGAAATTATTTGTTCTAGCAGATCCCATGATTGAAAGCAGATGTTACTAGTTTATCAGATCAGTCCTTTAGAGAATCTTTGTATTATTTAACTGGATGACTTTAGAGTACATTTTTCATTTAGAATATTTTTGTTCAGAATTCTAGCATCCTTCACTCACAGGACATAACCAGTCCTAGGAACCTGCACAGTACTTAATAGTGAAAAGAACCTAGGACTTGAAATTGGAAGTGCTGCTTACAGCTTATGTGACTTTGTGCCATTCACTTTATCTCACTCTACTTCAGTTCCTTCTTCTGGAAGCTGAAGGACTCGCTCCAGATGACCTCCAAGATCCCTTTTTGCTCTAAATCTATGATTGTGTCATCTCTCCCTTCAGTAAAAGAATATGTTGCCCTAAAATCAGAAAAATGGTTCCATAGGAGTATGGATTTAAGGGAAATAACACTACAGGGGAAGGGCAGATTTTCTATGTTACAGTGGAATAGGTAATGATCTTTTGACAGCGTGTTTGAAGTATCAATCAATCAATCAACCAGTATATACAGGATAACTTGTAGACTACAGAGGAAGGCACTAGCATTAAGAAGAATCAAGAAGGTCTTCTTACAGTAATTGGGACTTTAGCTGAGACTTATAGAAAGTCAAGAAATGGAGATGAAGGAGAGAATTTTGGAAAAGGGAACAGTCAGTCAAAATGAGTCTGAAGATGGAATGTCTTAGATGAGAAACAGCAAGAAGGTCAATATTACCTGAGTACATGTAAAAGAATAATATGTAGCAAGATTAGAATGATAAGAAGGAGCCCGGTTATATAGACCTGATAAGGAGCCACCAGAATTTATTGAATGGAGGGGGAAATGAGGGATGGCCTTGTTGGACCTATTATTTGGTCAATTACAGATTAATGGAGAATGAACTGGAGTGGGCAGAGAGTTAAGGCAGGTAAAACCAACCAGTGTCCATGCACTGAATGGCAGCAGTGTCAGAGGGGCAAGGGGACGCACATAATTAATGTTGCTAAGGTAAAATCGACGAAACTTGATAGCTTATTGTATATAGAAGGTGAGAGAGAGTGAGGATTTGACGATGATACCTATGTTTTGAGTCTGGGTAACTAGCAGGATGCAGGTGCTCTTGACAATAATAGGCAATTTAAGAGGAGAGGGTTTTTGGCGGGGAGGTAATGAGTTTAGCTTTAGATTTATTGTATATAAGATGTTTATGGACTCCATTGAATTTGTGGTTGTTATTCAGTCATTTAGTCATGTCTGACTCTTTGTGATCCCATGGATCTATCCTCTACTATCTCCCAAAGTCTATCCAAATCCATGTTCTTTGTTTCTGTGTCACTATATGCATCTTTTCCTCTGCCATCCCCTTTTCCTTTTGCCTTCAGTCTTTGCCCATACCAGGGTCTTTTCCATTGAATCCCATCTTCTCATTATGGGACCAGAATTTGACTTCCCAGTCAACACCTGAATTCATTTCTCCACTATGACCTGTCAGCCTTGAATAATCCTGCATGGCATAACGCATGGTTTCACTGAGCGACACAAGAGGCTTCACCACGACAAGGAAGTGATCCAGGGACAGAGTGAGAAAGGAGTATTACCTGTCAGATATGTCCAATAGGATGTTGAAGATGCAAGACTGAATTTAGGTCTCCTGACTAAAGGCCCAGCAGTGTATTCACTGTTCCACCCAGCTTCACACTAGTGGGATACAACTAGTGGGATGTACAAAAAGAAGAATTTATCTTATCAGAGGATTAGAGGAATTAACTATGGATAGCTTTCCATAAAAGATGGCAAAGGAGCTAAGGGTGATGGAGAAGGAAATGGCTCAACTCTGGCCCTTCTATTTAGTATGTCTATTCCCTTTAAAGTTAGGAAAATCCTACCAGTTTCAGATTCAGACAAGTTTGAACTCTATCTCACCTCCCCCCATCCTTCCTCACCCACCCACCACCAAGGTTTGTTTCCCTTGACAATCTGAGTGACAGAAAGTGGTTTAAAAAAAAAGCTGGGGGTAACAGTGGGAGGAGTGGAAATAGGAAAATGTTGATAAATAGGGGACACAGAAACATTACAAATCTAAAGAATGTATCTTTTTTTCCTTTTTTTTTTACTAGACTTGGGGGCAAGATTTCTTTGAAGTTATCTTTTTGGTATTAGATTTAAGATGTAGATAAAAATACTCTACCTTTTTTTTTTCTGGAGAAGGGCAAATAGGGCTTTGCTTGTCAAATCCCATTAGCACTCCCAAGAAAATCTTAGCTGAACTGAGTTTTGGGTGAAAGCATGCAATTCTCATTACTCAAGGCCAGAAGTACCTTCTAGAAAACCTGATCATTTCATATCTGATTATACACAAAAGTTTCCACTGCTTACAAGCTGGAGACCCACTTTTAATATATATGACTGTTGCTGTAATTAAAAACTATTTCCTTTTTCTCAGCTTAAGAGTGCTAGCCCTGTTGGCTTTTTCTTCTAAGTAAACTTAAGTTTGTACAAAAGGGAATTATATGCAGGCCATTACCCATATCTGGGAAGTGAAGATTGACTTGCCAGTGAATTAAAACTAATTCTACAAATATCTTTAAAAACTTTCCCTGGGTTTCTCTAACAGTAAATGTGAAGAAATGAAAATGCATTGCTTTCAGGCTTAGTGTAGCATCACATATCTCCTTACCCACATTCTCCAGGGAGAATTCTAGCGAACATGTTGAAAGTTTTACTGAAAAAAGAAAACAGTTACTCAAAGGACTGAGTTTCACTCTCTTGCCATTTTAATGTGGTCCTAAAAGAGACAAACTGAAATGGGATGGAGAAATTGAGAAAATAGAGATGAAGGGTAGTTTCCTGAAGCCTAAACATTCAAAGACATCACTCATTTAGAAATACTTAAATTGGGTCAGCCAGATGGCACAGTGGATAAGAGCACTGGGCCTGGAGTCAGTTGGACCTGAGTTCAAGTCTGGCCTTAGACACATAATACTTCCTAGCTGTGTGACCTGGGCAAATCATTTAACCCCAATTTCCTCACAAAGAAAAGAAAAGCCTGAATCAGTGGTCTCTTGGTTCTTTTTTTATGGCAACCTTTTATTGAACTACCCTGAAGCTTTGTAACTTGAATAGATAAAATGCCATTAAAATAGCATGGCCTTAATTTTTTTATGATGAAATTGACATAGCCAAATTGTCACAGTACCAAAGTAACTTGTTAACTTGATTTTTTAAAATATTTTTTTAATTATACAATAGAGGTAAAGGAGCTGATGTACCCTAGCCTCAATTGTCAACTAACCCCAGGAAGAGCTGTCTACTCTGCATGCTTTATAAAGAGTTTGTGGAGAGAGTTTCCAGTCTTTAGTAATTTAAGGACTAATTATATCACAAGAATGTTGCCTTATATGAGGCATCATATCTAAAGCACCTTGCAAACTTTATAATAATGTATAAATGCTGTTATTGTTGTCGTTATTACTATCATTATAATTGTACCTTGGAAAGAGCTAGGTTACACAGTAAATGAAATACTCGGATCAGGAAGACCTGAGTTTAAATTTTGACTCAGACATTAATTGTGTGATCCTAGACAAGTAATTTAACTTCATTCAGCCTTAATTTCCTTAACTATAAAGTGAGAATAATAATAGTATTTACTTCTCAAGGTTGTGAGGATCAAATGAGATATGTGTAAAGTACTAAGTTCACATAGTGTGTACTAAGGCATATAGTAGGCACTTAAAAAGTCCTTTCTTCTTTCTTTTTTTCTTCTTTCCCTCCTTTTTTCTTCCTTCCTTCCTTCCTTTCTCAAACACATTTGCATAACTTGTTGACTGTGTGAGTGGTATATCTCAAGTTACTGGCTCTCCCATTGGGGCATCATTTGAAACCTTTATGATGGCTGAGCTTGTAATTGTTTGATACATGATGGCTTTGCCATCATCCTCATTGTAGAAGCTTTAAGAGAAGCAGGCATTAATCCTAGAAACTTCTCTCCACTTAGCAGTCAACTCCTTCTACCTCCAATTATGTGTTTGTTTGGTGGAAAGGTTAGGGCTCAGGTCTATTTTTTCCCCAAAAAGTCATAGATCCTTGGTGTTTCTTAATTTGTGTCACGTTCTAAAATTAATGCCCATTGGTCTTAGATATGAGCTACTTAAGAAGAAAATAAAATAGAAGTTAGAGGAGTTAACCTACAAGACTTTATTAAAGAGCCTACTATATATATGCCAGGCAGTATAGAAAGTCAAAAATTAAGTACTTTCTGATTTCAAGGAGCTTGCATTCTGTCAGGGAGGCAGGAAGGGCAAAAATACACACACACACACACACACACACACACACACACAAGGTATGTACATACAAGTTGTACTTGGCAGAGAAGGCACTAATGTTTTGGGGAAAACTTGAAGAAAACCATGAATTTCAACAATTGGAGATAAGAATAGAGGACATTCAAACTTGGAAGGGAAAGGGAGCTGGGAGAAGGAACCATTACAAAGACCTAAATGTAAAAGTTCAAATGTTATGTATAGAAACAGCAGGAAAGTAGTTTGGCTGGACTGCTGATTGCATGAAGGTTGTGGCTTTAAAAATCAAATAAAAGAATTTATATTTGATGCTAAAGATAATAGGATGTTCATTGGAGTTGGGGTATGATATTGTTTGAAGAAAATCATTTTGACAATTGACTGGTAGAGATATTGGAATAAGCAGAGGTGAGCCAGGGACATCAACTGGAAGATCATTTCAATAGTTCATGAATAAGGTAGTAACGTTTAAATCTTGGCTTTGCTACTTACTACCTTATAATCTTTAGGCAGATTGCTTAGTCTCAATTACCACATTTTAAATGAAGGAGGTAAATTAGATCTTGAAGACCTCCTCAAGCAAAAATTCCCATGAGAATATAGCAGCCCCAAATCTCTCTAATACTGCAAAATAGATTCCCAGGGAACAGTGTCTACCACTCCCCTCATGCTTCTAGGGGTAACCCTGAGAGATTGGGATTTTTAGCACTGTCACTCACAAGTCCCCATTTGATATTTTCCCCTTTATCAGCCAGTCATACTTAAGTAGCTTTTAGAAAGGGGCATTTACTAATTAGTGCAACTATCAACAGTTTGTATAAAAACATCCACCCAAAAACCTATGACACATTTTTTCCTTGTACATGCAAGGTCTCTGGGACTGTCCCACAGGTCCTCAGTGGACTCAATTTTAGAGGGCATGTTTCATAGCTTCTTATCATTAGAAGCCCTTTTTCCCCATTATGTAGTCCTCATGAAACTCCTGGAGGTGTATGTAGCTTTTTTTGGACTCTCCAAGTGTCGGTACCCTTGAAGTGTCCTGAAACTTCCTTTCCTCATTATGTCTAATTTGTCCTCAGCTCTTAATACAGCCACTGACATTAGCTAGTGCTTTTTTTAAGGATACTACTACCTACTCTGCAAGGAATTCCAGTGTTCACATCCTTTGAAGTTCACAAGGTTGTCATCTGATCAAAGGAAGGTGACAGGAATTCTCTCTTCTCACTATTTATCCCCAAGCTATCCCTTCTCAAGATTTTGGTGGGGAACTACTGAACACTTAACTGGAAAGCACTGGAAAGTAACTGATTTTATTCAACCAACCAAAAGACATTTCCTGTATGGTATCATCATCTTTCATTCAATTTGTATCTAATTTGCACCTCTGCTTGATTGATTCAATAGAGATATCCATTCTTCCTTCATACCCAGTGTTTGTCCATGGTTGATTGACTTTGTAATTCAATCAAATAGACAATCTCACAGGTATCAGAGTGTAAAGTATATCATCAGTTATATTAATAAGAGTTGAGATGTATGTGACACTCTGCTCCTGACAATCCTATGAATACTTATTTTATACAAGTGACTTCTGTCATTTTCCCATAGCTAATTAGTGACTGGGCTAAAACTAAACTATTGTTTTCAATGCCCTTTCTACTATGACCATTAGAAAATGTGTGTGTGTGTATAATGTATAGATATATAATATATATTCAATTCAATTCAGTACTTGTTAAGTGCCAGGCATAGCAGTGCTAAGTGCTGGGGATAAAAAAAAAGTCTCTGCTTTCAAGAAGTTTACAATCCAATGCTTATTTATAATATATAAGCATACATAGATATTTCATAGGATCGTAGAGCTAAAGGCAGCTAAATGGCACAGTAGATAGGACCCAGAATCCCCAGGAGTATTTATTTGTTATTCTGTTATGTCCAACTCTTCATGACCCTATTTGAGGTTTTCCTGACAAAAAATACTTCATTGGTTTGCCATTTCCTTCTCCAACTTGTTTTATATAGAGGAGGAAACTGAGGCAAGTGATGTACTCAGGGTCACACAGCTAGTGAGTGTTTGAGGCCAGATCTTAATTTAGGAAGATTTCTTCCCAACTCCAGGCCTGGAGTTCTGGGCACCATGACACCATGAAGCTGTTCCTAGTCCTGAGATCAAATGTAGCATCGGTCATTTACTAGCCTCATGATCCCAGGTATATCTCTTAACCTGTGACAGTTTCAGTTCTATAAAATAGGGGTCATAACAACACCTACATCCCAGGGTGCTTGGGAATATCAAATGAGATATTTGGTAAAGAACTTATTAACACATAGTAGGCACCTTATAAAAGTGCTTGGTTGCTTACTTCCTTGCATTTGTTGAACCTTCAGGGCCATCTAGTCCAACCCTCTCTTTTCACAGAGGAGGAAACTGAACCCCAGAGAGGTAAAGTAAGGTCACATAGATAGTAAGTGGCCGAGGGATAGTTAGAGCTCAGTTCTTTTTTTTTAATACTTTTTATTTGCAAAACATATGTATGGGTAATTCTTCAACATTAACCCTTACAAAGCTTTCTGTTACAAATTTTCCCCCCTACTCTCCACCCCTCCCCTAGATGGCAGGATATCCACTACATGTTAATTATGTTAAAATACTTGACAAATCAAATATATGTATAGTTATTGCCACACATCATTTTTGTGCAGGAGAAATCATATCTACAAGAAAGAATAATCAGATAAAGGAAATACAATACAAGCAAACCTCAATAGAGAACATGAAAATGTTATGTTGTGGTCCACATTTCACATCCCTCTCTCTGGGTGTATATGGCTTTCTTCACTGAACAATTGGAGGTGGTTTGAAACATTTCATTGTTGAAGAGAGCCATGTCCATCAGAATTGATCGTCATATAGTATTGTTGTTGCCGTGTATAATGATCTCCTGGTTCTGCTCATTTCACTCAGCATCAGTTCATGAAAGTCTCTCCAGGCCTCTCTGAAATCATCCTGATGGTCGTTTCTCACAGAACAATAATATTCCATAACATTCATATACCATAATTTATTCAGCCATTCTCCAATTGAAGGGCATCTATTCAATTTCCAGTTTCTAGCCACTACAAAAAGGGCTGCCACAAACATTCTTGCACATGTGGGGCCCTTTCCTTCCTTTAAGATCTCTTTGGGATATAGGCCCAATAGAAACACTGCTGGGTCAAAGGGTATGCACAGTTTGATAACTCTTTGAGCATAGTTCCAACTTGTAGAGCTCAGTTCTTAAACTATAATTTGTTTCTCTTCAAGCCCAACTTTAAATGAGTTGTTACTAGTGGTTAAAATTAGTTATCTGAGATTGGTCAGGAGATAAAGCAGAATTCTCATCTTTCATCTTTATATACAGTTTTACTCATTTAACTGCTATGTATAATGTGCAGACTGGTCCCCTCTCTTCGAGGATCAGTCCATCTTTAGAAAAGGTGTGTGTGTGTGTGTATATATATATATATATATATATATATACAAGCTATAGAAACAAATACAGAACTGGTAAAAGGAGGCATCCACAGATTTTTCTTTAACATCAGGAGGTTCTTATATAGAGTGTCTTATTTGAGAAGAAATATGGGGGTATCTCCCTTAAAGAATATAGGACCAGTTTTGAAAAGTGGATATCTCTTTTCTTACATCTGCTCATCATATTCATCTTTGGTGATCCAGTCCTAGATAACAGACTAAATTAGGATGGTATCACTTCCTGCTCCAATCCAGATCTAATGAACAGGACCCCTCTAACTTAATCTCAAGTTAAAGTAATTTATTGAGCACTACAACTTCTCTGTAGGCCATCAAATTCTTCTCTACTGTGGAGTGATTAGAGCTCCTGAGATCAAAAAGGTCATTCTTTGGTGGCAGTGATTCCAGCCATGAAGGAGTAATGATGGATCAGTGGATTACCATTTAAGTCACCTGTCCTTTGAAGTAAAATAGAAAGGGAAAAGTGAGGATCCATAATATGAGTTCTTATTCCAGGGCCATTATGGCTTAGTTTTGTAATTTTGTTCAAGTTATATGAAGAAAGAGTTGAAAAGAACCCTGTATTTGACTGATGAGGAAATCAGAGCCTAGAAAATGAGGCAATTTGCTCAAGGTGGCTCTATCTTAGAGAGAATGGTACCCTGTAGGACACAAAGTGTGCACATTGTGGAGAGATCAGATTTGGAGATAGGAAACTGAGTCCAAGTCCCTCTGCCAGCACAAACAAGCTGTATGACCATAAGTAACTCACTTCACTTCTCTGTTTATTGAGCCTCAGTTTCCTCATCTGTAAAAGGAGCTGGAGAAGGAAATGGCAAACCACACTAGTATCTTTGCCGAGAAAACCCCAAATGGGGAAACAGAATCAGCCATGACTAACACAAGTGAACAACAAAATCTCTTGAGGTGGAATGGTACCTTAGAGGTCAACTAGTTCAACCTATGCTGGAACAGGAATCCTCTTAGTCCCAGGAAATACATTCCCCTGTCCCTAGAAAAAGGGTACCTGGCAAAAAAAAAGTACTGGAATAGAAACAGCACAAGTCCACATTGCTGATTAAAGACAAAGTTCCAGGTTTCCCAGTTTCTAATTCAGGGTAAATTCTACATGGAGCCTCTGTAATCATTTCTGTGTGTTTCAATTTTCTTCTCTTTCTTACCTATCTTACAGGGTTGTTGTAAGGCACAGACAAGAAAATATGAATGCAAAATGTAAATGCAATGTTCTTATTGCTATGTATGGTCTATACTTTTTAGCATAAATGGTGTCTTTCTTCTTTGGTATTTAGTGACTTTGAAGGGAAGGAGTTTTTCTCAGTGACACATTTTTTATTTTGGTAGCATGCCTCGTTCACAGATTGTAGTTCAGCAGTGAATCTGAGTGGGTTTATTCCAAGCATATTTTTTTAGATGAGAAAATCCAGGATTGTAATTAGTCTTACAAATGCTGGTTGTGCAGTTTGGGTATCCAAAGAATATCTGCTGTGATTTTTTTTTCCATTTTGGAAATTGATTAGATTCTTCTGAAGATTCAAAGAAATCATTCTCTCAGAGAGAGAGAGACAGGGAGAGCACATCTCTTCTAGTATCACCATATTTTTCATCCATTTATGTATATATGTATATATACATATATCCTCATAATAATATTTATATGACTAAAATTCAGCATTTACATCTTCTCATCTGAATCTTACATGAGGCCTTTTAGAAAAGTACTATATACTATGGAGACTGAGTGTGGATCAAAGCATAGTATTTTCATGGGTTTATTTTTGGTTGTTTGTATTTTTTTTCCTTTCTTATGTCCTTTTACCTTTTGTGCAGCATGACAAATATGGAAATATGTTTAGAAGAATTGTACATGTTTAACCTATATCTGATTTTTTGCTGCCTTGGGGAAAGGAGAAATAGAGAAAGGGAGAAAAAAAATGCAATACAAGTTTTTGCAAAAGTAAATGTTGAAAACTATCTTTGCATGTATTTGGAAAAATAAAATACTATTAAAAAAGAAAAGTACTATAAGCAATATCATCCTCATTTTAAAGAGAGGGAAAATTGAAGCTTCTGAAAGATAGGTGATTTCCCCATGTCATGTCAAAGGCATAATTTAAACCTGTCTCCCTAAATACAGATCCTGCCCTTCACCTGAGCTGTTTCATGAGCCTCTCTAAAACTTGAAATCTATTGCTATCATCATCATCAATTTCATTGTAATGTATTTCAATCAAAAAAACACATAAGAATCTAATGTATACAAGAAAAATATGGCAACAAATTACAGGAAAAATATTACATTAATTCCTCAGAACCACCATAAATTAAAGGGAATGGTCCAGTTTCTTATTGCATTTTTGACCTTAGCTTCCTTTTGGTTGTAAATGGCTCTTTCTTCAAAGTGTAATTGTTAGAGAAAGTTTATTTTACTCATTTCTTATTTCTTAAACTCTCTTCCTTCTCTCTTTCTCTCTCTCTCTCTCTCTCTCTCTCTCTCTCTCTCTCTCTCTCTCTCTCTCTCTCTCTCTCCAGAAATTAAGCCACATAAGTTATATAGAATAAGAAGTATAAGAAACAGCAATAAGAGATAGAGACAGAGGCAGTGGAGAGAGATAAACAGAAGAGATTACCAAATACATTCATGCTGCCCATAGGAAAATTCTCAGCTGTTTTTTTAGGTCATAGAAATCCTGATGCCCCATTTTCCATCCGGTGATCTAAATCTATAAAAATAAAGAAAAACATAAAAAGAGTTTGATAACTGTGGGTAGAAATTTAACATATGGACCATGATCTATGCTTTCTTAGTGATGGTTATCAATTACCTCATCCAAGAAGAGTTTGGTATTTAAAGGAAAAAAAGAAGTTTGAGATTTATTCAGGTTTCAGGAAGTCACGTAGAGAAAATATTGTAACTTTGGACAATTCACCTAACTTCTTCAAGGTACTGTTAAATGAGAATTATATTCCTTTCATTCCTGTCTTGAAGGAAGGTAGGAAACAAGCATTCATTTAGTGATTATTATGTGTCAGACACTGTGCTAATATGGTGAGGTTTTTGCAAGGAGCAAATGAAATTATGTATGGTAAAGCACTTCGTAAGCAATAGAGCTCTATATCTGTATATAAGTATATTTATATTTATGAGCTATTATTATTTCTCTGTCACATGTCCTTTTTAAAAAATTCCCTTAAACAGCAATAATTTCAGCTTTCATCCTTTTGTTCAAAGACGGGCAAAGACTTCCTTGTGTCAGCACATAGTCTTTTCAATTAGTTTTACCATAAACTAGAATGGCTTTGAAAGGGAAAAAAAGAATTATATTTGCTTCTCCTTGTAGACTCCCTGAATTATGATGACAGAACAATGTAAAGATTGAGGCTGGGGACTTATAGCCAAACTCACAGTTATCATGGTAACCATGGGATAAAACTAGAATAGATCATTGAAATTCACAGACAATTATCAAACCTCGTTAAGGTGTGAAGGGAACTGATGAGTCAATACTTCCAACATTCTCTCCAACAGACCTTTTACCAGAGCTGCTAACATGTAGCAAGGTTGTCTGATTAGATTTCTTATTCAGATTAGATTTCTTATTCATTTTTTTCCTCCTTTTTCTGCCTTTCTGATGGATAGGCTAATGAGAAGGGAAATGACCAAGTAGCAAGAGCATATATATGTATATTTTTTATTAATACTTTTTATTTGCAAAACATATGTGTGGGTAATTCTTCAACATTAACCCTTACAAAGCTTTCTGTTACAAATTTTCCCCCCTACTCCCCACCCCTCCCCTAGATGGCAGGAAATCCACTACATGTTAATTATGTTAAAATACTTAAGAAATCGAATATATGTATACTTATTTCCACACATCATTTTTGTGCAGGAGAAATCGTATCTACAAGAAAGAATAATCAGATAAAGGAAATACAATGCAAGCAAACATCAATAGAGAGCATGAAAATGATATGTTGTGGTCCACATTTCACATCCCTCTCTCTGGGTGTATATGGCTTTCTTCAGTGAACAATTGGAGGTGGTTTGAAACATTTCATTGTTGAAGAGAGCCATGTCCATATGATGATCAATTCTGATGGACATGGTTCTCTTCAACAATGAAATGCTTCAAACTACTTCCAATTGTTCAGTGAAGAAAGCCATATACACCCAGAGAGAGGGATGTGAAATGTGGACCACAACATAGCATTCTCATACTCCTTGATTGATGTTTGCTTACATTGTGTTTCCTTTATCTGATATATTTTTTGTGTAGATAAGATTTTTCTTGCACAACAATGATAAGTTTGGAAATATGTATACATATATTTGATTTGCCAATATTTTAACATAATTAACATGTAGTGGATATCCTGCCATCTAGGGAAGGGGCGGGGAGTTGGGGGGAAAAATTTGTAACAGAAAGCTATGTAAGGGTTATTGTTGAAGAATTACCCACACATATGTTATGCAAATAAAATTTAAAAAAAATAAAAATAATAAAAATAAAAAATAAAAAAAAGAATTGATCATCATATAGTATTGTTGCTGCCGTGTACATTGATCTCCTGGTTCTGCTCACTTCACTCAACGTCAGTTCATGCAAGTCTCTCCAGGCCTCTCTGAAATCGTCCTGCTGGTCATTTCTTACAGAACAATAATATTCCATAATATTCATATACCATAATTTATTCAGCCATTCTCCAATTGATGGGCACCCATTCAGTTTCCAGTTTCTTGCCACTACAAAAAGGGCTTCCACAAACATTCTTGCACATGTGGGTCCCTTTCCCTCCTCTAAGATCTCTTTGGGATATAGGCCCAATAGAAACACTGCTGGGTCAAAGGGTATGCACAGTTTGATAACTTTTTGAGCATAGTTCCAGATTGAAGAGCATATATTTTAAAGTGGGGAAACAAAATGTCTGCCAGACCAGAAACAACCTATGAATAAGCAGAAGATGATTTTTGATAATGATGTTAGATCTTTGCAATGTTGCCAGTTCTACTCCCTCCACATCTCTTGTCCCCATTTCTCTCCACTAATTCCAAGCTGCTTCAGATCAGACCCTCCTCACCTCTCTCCTAGACTTGTAGTAGCTTTCTAATTGAAAGCTTCCCTTATTGAATCTATCCTTCACACAGATGCCAAAGTGCATCTGAATATGTCACTCTTCTCATCCAAGATGCATCAGTGGCTTCATATTGTTGCTAGAATAGGGTAAAAACTCTTCTGTTTAGCGTTTAGAACCCCTAATGTTCTGACTTTTCTTTCCAAGCTGATAATACATTATTCCCCTCATGCATTCTTTAACTTCAAGCAGACCTCTTACTTACAGTTCCTAATGTCCAAAATTCCATCTTCTACCTCCATATTTTTTACACAGACTGTGCTCCATGCCTAGAATTATCTCAAAACCTTATTTACTTAATTTGTGAAGAGATATTCCCCCTTACCACTTCGCAGGATAATGTAAAATCCTTGAGGTCAGAAACTGTCTCACTTTTTGTATTTCTATCTTCACTACTTGGCACATAATAAATGTTTTACAAATGCTGTTTGATTTGTATCTTCCCCAGCATTTCTATAAATTTTATAATTCTATATATTCTATATAAAAATTATAAATTCTATAAATAATTGTTGGTTAGTCATTTCAGTTGTGTGTCTAGTTCTTCATGACCTCATTTGGAGTTTTCTTGGCAAAGACACTGGAATAGTTTGCCATTTCCTTCTCCAATTCATTTTTACAAATGAGGAAACTGTGGCAAACAGGGTTAAATGACTTGCACAGTCACACAGTAAATGTCTAAAGCCAGGTCTTCCAGACTCCACATTCAGCCCTCTTATCCATTGTACTACTCAGCTGTCCCATTCTACAAATGGTAGGTGCTTAAAATGTGTGAGTTGAATAGAAGACCCTTGGTATGGCCATTTTCAGGCTCCTCTTCCTTCACACTGTAAACTAAATTTATAAGCAAGAAGTGTCAGCCATCTTCTCCCTCAGTGAGGTGTATCCATGTTTGACCCATTCTGATTTAGGAAGTGTTTCAATTGTGTATACATTTTGTAAAGCACTCCATGACTTGTTGGGAGATTTATGTTCATCCCACTTCTCCTTGACCCATCCTCCGATGCTATGGAGCTGGTCACCATCTTCTTTGTGAAAGTCCTTCATACACAATAAAACCTCAGTAACATAGACTTCTCATGTTAGGATATTCCTTTGGTTTGGTAGGAGAGGAGGGGAAGCATTAAGCTGAAAATACCTTGACTCTCTTTGTTAAACAATTGAATGGTATAATTGAACTTTATTCATAGAACTTTATGTCTTGTCTCAAGAAGAGACTTAAGAAGATTTAGAAATCACTATTTTATATGTAAATAATTTAATTGCCAGGTAAGCAAAAGTGGGCAGTACTAGGGCTAGTGTTTTGATGAATGAAATACAAATAATTCCATCTCTTTTTTTAGAAGGACTTCCACAAGGGAACACACAATAGGACTACTTAAAAAGAAGCAATAGTGTAGTAAAATTTAAGTTTTATATATAGGTAAGCCTTGACCAACTATGTCCATCATATATACATCCCTTTTGGACAAACATTTGTCCCAGAATAACTATCCCAGCCAAATGGTTACAGGAACTCACTCTGCCTCATTTCATTCCTTGGCATTTCTCTTTCTAGTTCTGGGACAAAAAAATAAGGCAGAGTTAACTCTAGATCTTCCTCTGGTCAGTAAATAAATTTCACTTGAGCTTTTTGAAATACTCAGAGACTCACCTATATCACCTTTGTGTCTTTTGTCTTTTCCTAGGGATAAAGGATAGCTTTCTCAGGGTCATTTATTTAGTGGTTCTCTGTCTTTTATTGTTAACAAATTTGAAAAACCTTAGGAAACCCCATGGGGCTTGTATGGTATTTTTTTCAATTACAGGGGGAAAACTATAAGACATTTTTTTAGCCTTTAGTCCCAGAAGAGAAAGGTTAACTTAGGAGAATAGATACGAAAGGGAGAAATAGATGAGTCTAAAGATAGTGAGCAACTAAAGCAAAGAAGAGTGCTAATCTGGTAGCTCTACTAGGGTTAAGAATCCCTGGCCTTCATCCTTGAAGCCACCATCTTCTACTGGAAAGAATCCAGCCCCATCACCCACTTTGCTGGAATCTCTATGAATCACTTGCTATGGGAATAACTCCCTGTCCCAGTGCCAGGGTTGCAGTGTCAGAGAGACCTGACAGTCCAAGTCAGAATTCTGAAAGAATGCATTTTCCCCAAGAAATATTGTTCACATGGTACTTAAATCCTACAGTACTATTAGTGTAATATTGCATTATTATTATTATTATTAATACTTCTATTTTTATTTTAAAATTGATAATTAATTTGAAGAAGTCTCAAATTTTCTGAGTCCAGGTCTAATCATCTTTATAACATTATTTCCCAAACTCTAGCTTACAGATTGGTAGAAGTTAATAGCAACTTTTTTTAACCAGATCTACCAAATACTTGCCCCTATTTTCCAACCTCTATACCTTTGTTCTTTCTTTTTCTTCAACATCAAATGACTCCTCCAATATATGTTCCTACTGAAATCCCAATGCTCTCTTCCTTGAAGTATGCCTTGGTCTCCTTTAGGAGAAATGATCATCCCTCCTTTCTCTTGTAATACTTTATTTATACCTCTCATGCAATTCCCCAAATTTATTTTGTACAATAGGATTATCAAGTAACATCTGTTCCTCTCTTTCTCCCCTGTTTTCCATGTCCATAAACTTTCCAACTGAACACATGAGAGCCACTGCTCTCAATAAATGAAGGCTAGAATAGTCCAAGGTAAAAAGATTTAGTTATTTTTCAGTTCCATGGAAGGATCAAGGAATATCTCACTCATCTTGACTTCCCTATAGCAGTTCCATCTCTAGAACATAGGAATCTCTCAATATTTTCACACATACTAACTGTATGACTCTTTCCAGGCAACAGTCAGCTCTCTAAAACTATAAATTGCAGAGCAGCTGCAGATCTACTTCAGTGAAGAAAGTTTCTTCACTGGGAATTCCCTATATTAATGAAATCACAAGTTCAATATGATTATCATCTTTAGCCTGTTTGCTAGACAAAGCTTTAGTGTTCATCTATAATTTATTCTTCATAAAAAATTTAACATAGAAGTCTAACTAGCCCTCTTCTTTCCTATCTTATACATTCTTCCAGAGTAAACTTGAGGCTGGACTCAAAGATGAGGAAACTGAAGCCCCTAAAGATTTAATTATTAATTCAAAGTAACATAAATAATAAGTGGCAGAGGCTGGATTTGAATCCAGCTCATCTAATTATAAGTTCATTACTCATTATGTTACTCAGTATAATTTATAAGTGTTACATAAGTATAATTATTTTAATTTTAATCATATTGATTCCCATTACTATTAAGGTAACTAAGTTGAGGAAGAAAAAAGGGCATGCTATTTTGTGCTTGGCTGGAACTCTTCAAGACTGAAGAGCAGAGAGCAAATTTAAGGGCAATCAAATTCTTTAAAGAAATTTTTATTAAACTTGATGAGAGTAGAGTAGAACAAAAAGATTATAATTTTAAAAATTACAGGATTATAATTTTTAATCTGTTCCTTATAGGCTACCTGTTTATAATTGGTAGTAAAGGTATTTTGTAATGGTGCTCTTTGAAACAAGATCATTAGACAGAAAGAAGTAAATTCTGAGATTCAAACCAGAATCTGAGAAGAGATAATCCTTTGATTTATGCCTTCTGACTTTTTTCTTATTATTGCACCACATACCTTTTTCACCAGGGGTTGCTCAAACTTTCTAAAAGTTAGCATTTAAAGTCACAAAGGATGGAACAGTTTAAATGATCAGACATCATATTTCTCTGATTCCTCTGCTAGCTTCTAGGGAGTACTTACTTACATGATGGAAGCTTCTTTAGAAACTTCCTTCAAA
This sequence comes from Myrmecobius fasciatus, assembly GCA_023553655.1. Classification (NCBI taxonomy): domain Eukaryota; kingdom Metazoa; phylum Chordata; class Mammalia; order Dasyuromorphia; family Myrmecobiidae; genus Myrmecobius; species Myrmecobius fasciatus. Next base: position 11,272 of record JAJPUD010009256.1, on the reverse strand, counting down.
TTTTATAAGCTCATTAAAAACTAACCTTCAAACACATAGAATTCACATGATCATAAACAAGCCACTTAACCTTTCAGGTCTGTTTCCTCATCCTCTGTAGATGGGGACAGTAATGTTCTCACTAACTACTATATGTACCTTACAGGGTTGTTGTTAAGAAATCATAAAGTATTACTCCATTAAGGATCTGTGATTACCTCTGTGCAAAGAGAACCAGTAAAAAATAAGCCTTAGAGAGCTGTCAGAGCCTCAGAAAGGTTGTTAATTTGCCCAAATCACATATATCATAAGTGGTCTGAGGCAGAGTTTAAATTAAAAACATCCTCTTCTCAACAATGCAGTGATTCAAGGCAATTCTTATAGACTTAGGATGGAAAATGCCAACCACATTCAGAGAGAACTATGGAGACTGAATGTGGATCAAAACATAGTATTTTCACCTTTTTGTTTGTTTGTTTCTTATGGGTTTTTTTCCTTTTAGTATGATTTTTCTTGTACAACAGAACAAATATGGAAATATTTAAAAGTATTGCACATATTTCACCTATATCAGATTGCTTGCTGTCTTAGGGCAGGAGGAAGTAAGGGAGAAAGGGAGAAAAATTTAGGAAAAATGTACATTAAAAACTATCTTTTGGGGGGGGCAGCTAGGTGGTGCAGTGGATAGGGCACCAGCCCTGAAGTCAGGAAGACCTGAGTTCAAATCTGGTCTCGGACACTTAACAAAAAAAAGCTATCTTTTCATGTGTTTGGAAAAAATAAAGTACTACTAAAAATTTTAATAAGTAAATAAACTAAAAGCATCCTAACTAAAGTCCAACTTTCTATCCACTATACTGCACTGTTTCTCTAAAGAACTGTATAAATGTGAATCATTACTGTTGCTATCAACTGAGCCTCTAGTTTGATCAACTTTGATCTGATTAAAGGACCAAACAAGCAAAACTGGGGTAATAAAAAACTAATTTCACCTGAAAATGAAGTGATTTCATTCTGCTAATCAGTAACTTTTTCTCTCCCCAATTAGGTGGAAATCCATTGATTCATCATCAATTTGCACCACAAAGCTTTGGGGGTCCATGTCTGAATGGATTGCTGTAGCCTTCTCATTTCTCCATTCATCCAGTTCCCTGCATCATAAGATTTTAAGCCAGCACAGGACCTAGAAAAATTACATGTAAGTTTTTTTCCCTGTTTCTTTTTTGAAAACTAAATAAAAGATAGCATAAGAATGTTTTCTCTGGCCATGGGGAAAAATAATAAAAGCTCACAAAGCATTTTTAAAATGTATCCTAAAAGCTTTAATTTCAAAGAGAGAGAGAAAAAGACTGTATAGTTAATAGTTCCTTTAACTCCCAACATGATTGGAAATATGGATCCTGAAAGGAGAAATCTGAAATTCTATTTCTGTGCCTTGCATTTCTTTTTAGAAATTTGTAGCTAAATCTAATGGCAAAGCAACCCACATCCCAACCCCACTTCCCTCTCCTAGGAAAAAAAAAAAGAATTAATTCTGGAAGCACCTTCAAGATGTGGTTGAAACAATGACATGTTTATTGAGTCCACTCCATAATTGCTATTATTTTCCTTCATTACTTTCATTTGGAAAATGCCACTTAATTCTGTGCTCATTGCAGTAGACTATTCTGTAGGCACACTCAGTTTTAACTAAGCCCAAGAGAGAAAATCTGGATTTATCTGAAGCAGTCAATGCAGAGGTGCTTATTTGCTTTTCAAAAGCAGATTGATCCTCTTTTCCATTGTATTTGAGATATTTGTTTTATAGAAGTTGGATGTACTTGTACCTTTTTTCAGGAGCATATATGTCATGCAAAATGAAACACACCTGTATTTTTAATTCTGGCAAGAAGATACAGCTCTTTATGTTTTCTTGATGCTTTTAAGATTCATCTTTTTTAAGGATGAGAATGATATTATTTATTATTTGGAATTAAAGCATTTACTTTTTTGACCAGAGCAAGTGAGAATCCATGACAGACTATTGAAGTTATAGAATGGGTCACTTAAAATATTTAACAGTAATAACAATGACCTATATGTATTGTCTTTGTGTTTGTGCACCCATTCACTGACCAAAAGTCAGTGGGAAGGTTATCCTGCTTCTCCAGTGTAGGTAGGAGACAAATGCCATCTCTCTCTTTCAAAGTTTTGATGAAATATCAAGATATATCAAGTACTTGACTTTTGGTTGAAGAAAGGTGATCACCTCTTATCTTTAATTTACAAAATTGTGTTGGGCTTTAATATAATAAAATAGAGTGATACAATGATATCCAGCCATCTGGGAAGACTAGGACTCAAGTCTGGCCTTAGTGAATACTGACTGTGTCACTGTGGGAAAATCCCCTAATTTCCCTAAGACTTTTACGTTTCAGAGAAAGTACTGACTTACCTGGATTGGTCAAAAGATTTTGTCCACTTGGGAATTCATTGCCCATATTAACATAATATAATATCTATTGGCAGAAGTTTGGTAAATGCCTAGTCATCTTTGCCTAAAAAGTAAACTGTGATCTTTATTATTAGAAGCAGCTAGTGATATAGCAGACGGAACAGTTAGCCTGGAATCAGGAAGACCTAAATTGATATCCAGCCTCAGATTTTTACCATGTGACTCTGGACAAGTCACTTAATCTCTGTCTCCCTAGTTTCCTCATCTGTAAAATAAATATCATTATAGTATCTACTTGTGAGAATCAAATGAGAACAATATTTGTAATGCTTTTTAGCATAGTGCCTGCCACATAGTAGATACCATATAAATATTTATTCTCTTCACTTTCCTAAAAATTACTTGCCTATGATCAAGCCTATCATTTTAAAGTCAAGTAGATATGTAGAGATTCTTGACGCTGTCAGGTTCAAAATAAATCTCTTGTCCAAACAGCACTTGCAAACGTGTTGAAAGCGTTGCATCCTGCCAACTCCCATAAGAGAAACTTGTTCCCTTAGGTAAACTCTAAACAACCACACATTATTCAGTTCACAGAGATTAGAAATAGATTCAGATACTTATGCTAAAAACAAGAAGTCATGAAATCAGAGAAATGAGACAAAAACCGATGGCTGATCCAGAGAATCAAAAGACTTTGTTTTCAGGGTAATCAGTGCAGGTGCCATCTTAGCCTTGAAATGCCTGTGTAGGATCATAGATTTTAAAGCTGGAAGGGACGTCCCTTTAGAGGCCTGTTAGCCCAACCACCTCATTTTACAGATTAGTCAGTCCCACATTTATTAAGTACCTACAATGTGCCAGGCACTGTGCTAAGCAAACTGAGAACCATGGAGATTAAGTGATCTGTCCCCAGATCTCCATGGAATAAGTTTTTAAAGGATGATTAGAAATTCACCAACAAAATGAACAAAAGAAGTGAGAGAATGCAGGGTTTATTTGGGGAAGAGAAGAGGGCGGGAAGGAGAAAGGTGAAAAGAAAGGAAGGAAAGTAAAGAAGGAAGAAGAGAATGGAAGAAAGGAAAGGAAAGAACAATGGAAGGAAAGGCGATAACAGAATATAATATAATATAACAATATAATAGGGCCTTGAATTTCAACAAAAGGAGTTTGAAATTTTTTGAGTTGATTTTCAATTAGGTCCAACTCTTCACGACCCAAAAAGTACTGGAGTGATTTGTCATTTCCTTCTCCAGCTCATTTCACAGATGAGATACTGAGGCAAACAACTCACAGCTACTTGTGTCTGAGGTTGGATTTGAATTCACAGAAATCTTCCTGATTCCAAGCCCAGCCCTCTCCCCCACTGGGCCACTTTTCTGTTCTGAGGCAATAGGCAGCATTTGAACTGAAGGCTAAGCAATCAGCTTCATGTAAAATTCAAGTTTTATCTAATATAAAATTTAAGGAAAGCAAGGGACTTTATTTGAACCACCCTTGACAAATACTTAAAATGGGAGAGTAAGGATTAAGGGTCCGGCATTAAGGTCTTGGCACAGATCAAGAATGCTGTGAAGCTTTTTAATAGTAAGTCACCTTACTGAAAGACAGTAGAATCGAGGACTCCTAGGGTTAAAAGCAAACTATTCAGAATTCTGGAGAGAAGTTTTCTCTCAACTCTGCTGGGGAAAGGGGTTTGTAGTCAACCTAAACCAATAAGGTTTTGTGTGCCAGTTAGTACCACTACTGTACTGCTCCCCACTTGTGTCCTCCTCGTGGAGTGTAAAGGGCAGAGCCTGAAGTTCTTCTGATGAGGAAGGCTGTGAGAAAATTTCTGATGAAGGTCCAAAACTCACCTCCTCTCCCAGCATTAGGACTTCCACCCAGGGCCTTTCATAGCATTGCCCCACAAACATGTCCCAAGTACCTACAACCTATGCCTTAGCTGCCTAGATCCATGGGCTACTTTTAAAAAATAGATAAACCTGATCAGACCAGAGTGAATAAGTTTTAGGATAAATAAATTGACACACTGAAGGCAGTTTACTTAGATTATAGGAAAGCATTTGACAATGTATCTTGTTTGCCTCTCCAGAATCAGCTAAATGGCACAGAGAATAGAGCATTGTGCCAGAAGACCTGAGATCAAAACCAGACTCCAACATTTATTTAGCTGGATGATACTGGGCAAGTCATTTAACCTCTGTTTGCTTCAATTTGCTCAACTGTAAAAATGTGGATAACATTGGGATCTACTTCTCCAAGTCATTGTGAGAATCAATTGAAGTAATATTTGTAAAAGTATTTAGCCCAGTGCCAGGCCCAAAGTAGGTACTTAATATTTTTTTGCTTTTTTCCCCTGAGGCAATTGGGGTTCAGTGACTTGCCCAGGGTCACACAGCTAGGAAGTATTAAGTGTCTGAGGCCAGATTTGAACTCAGGGCCAAATCTTCAAAGCTGGTGCTCTATCCACTGCACCACCTAGCTTATTCCCTTCCACAGTCACACAATATTCTTGTGGATAGAATGAAGAGGTATGGACTACATCATAGAAAGATTAGGTGGATTTGGAACTGATCAAATGTCCAGATCAGGAAAATTGCCATTAATAATTTGAAGTCAGCTTAGAAGGAAGTTTTCAGTCAAGTAACTGAAGGATCTGTGCTTAGCCTTGTACCAATTAGCATTTTTAAATGGAACTTGCATAAATCCATAGATTGCATACTTATCAAATTTGAAATGAAACCAAGAGGAATGGCTAACCCACTGAATAACAGAAATAGGGCACAAAATTATCTAGCCAGGCTGGAGCGTGGGCTCCATCTAACAAAATGGAATTTAATACTGACAAATGTAAAGTTTTATACTTGGGTGTGAAAATCAGCTTCACCAAGTACAAGATGTAGCATTTGTAGATAGTTGGCATTTCATTGAAAAACATCTAATGGTTTTAGGTGGATTGCAAGCTCATTTTGAATTAACTTGATTAGATAACCAAATAATACAATACAATCTTGGGCCACTTTGAGAGCATGATGGCCAAGATTACTGAGGGGATAGGTCGATAAGGCTACATCCACCTTTGTGTTCAGGTCTGGAAATCACATTATTGAAAGGATATGAATGAGAGCCTCCAAAGGAAAATGTCCAAGATGGTGCAGGAGCCTCAATTTCATTCCATCTGAGGGTCCATTGAAGGATTTTTAGCCTGGAGAAGAGAAGAATTAGCAGGGACATGATCACCCTTTTCCAATGTTTGAAGGGCTATCATGTGGAAAAAAAGATGACATACTCTACTCAATGAAAGAGAACATAGGTAGGAGAAATCATTTAAGTTCTAAAAGAGACAATATTAGATTTGCTATTTAAAGAAAACAAAAAGATGTTCAAAAAACATCTTCCTAAAAAGTAGAACACTCCAAAAGTTCAGCAGGGTAGATGATCACTTTTGAGGGTTGCTATGGAGGAGATTCTCTTTCAAATTGGACTTGGAATCCAATGAGATTGGACTAGGTGATTTCAAAGGATCCTTTTAATTTTGAGATTCTCTGATTCGGAAACAAGTCAGCAAGCATTTATTAAGCTCCTACAGTGTGCCAGGCCTGTGCTAAGCCAAAGAAACCAAAACAAAGGCAAAAAATAGTCCCTTCGCTCAAGGACCTCATAGTCTAATGAGTCTAATGGTGAAAACAACATGCAGACAACTATGTACAGTGAAAATATATACAGAAAAATTTGAAGGTTAAGCGATTGAGGGAAGGCATTCATATTAAAGGAGATCAGAAAAGTTCCTCAAAGGAGATTGGGTTTTAGTTGAAACTTGAAGGAAACCATGGGAACCCAGGAGGCAGCAATGAAGAGGCAGGGTATCCCAGACTTAGATGAGAGTCAGTGAAAATTCCTGGAGACAAGATTTAGAGTGTCACTGGATTTCAGAGTACTCCTGAAAAGGGAATAAGGTGGGAAAAGACTTCAGAGAAAATGTGAAGCCAAGTCCCTTACAAGTCAGAGAATTTTATAGTTGATCCTAAAGATAATGGGCACTTAGGGGATTTGTTGAAAAGGGGGTTTGGAGGAGGTGATATTGTCAGACTTACCCTTTAGGAAGATCAATTTGATAACTGAGTGAAGGGGGTACTGGAGTGGGAAGAGACTTCATGCACAGAGACCTATACCCAGAAAAATTCAGAAAACCAGCACCCTGAGAAGGGTACAGAGGCAGGTGGTATGGGGAGAGGATGGAGTGATGGAGAAATACAGGCAGAATGAGGAAGAGGATGGGAAGGGAGAAAGATTGAGAGAATCACTTATATAACTATGACTTAGATTTGGGAGCTTTCAAACAACATGGGCCCTTGGGATTTGAAAGAGTGCCCAGGGCACAGGAATTTAGGGTGTCATTTTTATAGTGTTTTTGATAGAGAATGGATTTTTTTCTTATCCATGTCACCTTGGGGTTAATCCATTAACATATTCAAACCATCTCAAGCTTTCAATAAAACTTTAAAGTTAACACAACCATGCCATCTCAAAGTTATCAGCAGAATACCATTTGGTATTCTGCTGGTTTTACTGCAGATGTCTGAAACTTATCTGAGATTTACATATCATAGGACCAAAAGGCCCTGACAGATGCTGCCAGAAGGTGATTTTTTTTGTTAATTTATAAAACAGTTGATTAATTTTGCTCCTTTGATCTTTGGGACACTTTGTACAGGACTTCTGGATTCTTCTCAATCTTACTTCCTATTATTGCTAGGTTATGCTGATTACTTATAAACTTTCTATATTAACTAGAAGGGAATAGTGTTTGGGGGAGTAGTCAAGGGGTACCAGAAAGATACAAACACAATAACTAAGCTACCCCAAGAATTCCCAAGTAGCCTAATTGACCCTCCTAGTTTCCAGTATTCTTTTAGAAGAAAAATGTTAAGCATAAAGGGAAAAAAAATCAGGAATTTTTGTTACTTTTTTTTTAAAAAAGGACTATAAAGAGAAATTTCAAGAGAGTGTTCAGATTAATTACAATTAATAAGAATGATGATGTTAAACCATCAAAAAATAGTCAAATATTTTCCCAAATATTATCCTAAGGCAGGGGCTTATAATAATTTTAGAATCATTTTCAACAAAAAGGATTTTCCTATTACTGTTCAGATCAGAAAAAGTACCTAGTTTCCCAAATATTCTAGTCAAATGAGATTTTGCTGTACTTAATGTTATATCCTAGAAATAGTCTCAAAATGATGCTTTTTATATAGAAAAATACATACTTTATTTTTATGTTCTTTGGGAAATTTTTACTGTTGTTCATGAAATTTTGACTCTGATCTTTATCCTGAAGTACCTGGTACCTTTTGCCAGTTGTTAAGTTTCAAATATTGCTTGCAGGTTTTGGAAAAGCACCAAAAGGTATCATATGTATTTGTATTTCAAATTTAGCATGTACAATAGTTGAATATAGGGTTGAGTCTCAATAATTTGCATTACTGGAAAGGAGCAGCAACATGGAAAATCCAGAATAAATTGTTTGACTTTGGAATTTACCTGTGGATATATCAATTAGATTGTTTTCATATCTATATTTTAAACATAAAATTAGTTTGCATTCCCTGAACACACAGTAATAGCCTAGGTGCCTTAGAACAAAAGTGTCACACACGTTGTCCCACAACACTCTTGAGTGCAGTTTAAACATGATGGGAAATATTTAACAAAATAATGATGCAATAAAACACAGGTAATATTTTATTTTAAAACTAAATCAATGTGTATTTACAATTTAGTGTCCCTTTTTCTGTCTGAGTTTGACACCACTGTTCTAGAAGAGTTTTGAGTAACAAGAGGAGGATGTCTTGAGACAGTGTAAGTGTGGAAGAATGGACAGAAGCCTGGTAAATGGGAGACCCTGAGTTTGAATCCAGTCTCTGCCACCTCACATTCATGTGACATCAAGTCAATTTAATAGAGGGACTTAAATTAAGTAGCCTCTGGGGTCCCTTCCATCTCTAAAGCTTTTGATCTGTGACCATAGACTAAAACCTGTGCATCAGATAATCTACCCTCAAGTGGGTCATCAAAAGTCGACTGAATAATTGACACAAATGAGCAGTGATGATACTCTTTCCTAAGTGAGCAGCATAGTTTGGGAAAATTTCCAGGAGTGGATTGACATTCTGAGTCAGATATCAAGGCATATCTGAGCAGAATGAGAAGCTGAGTAGAGAGGACTCCTGCCTTCCATCAGCTCAGGGGTATTCTTTCCAGAGATTTGAAAGGCAGCAGGGTTTTCCCAATCTCAGTGGCACATGTAGGAATATAAAGCTATTGATTTTCAATACAGATGTTGCTGTCTTAATGTGTTATAAAATTATCCCCAGTAATAAAAATCTATCCAAATCTCTACATAATTTCTATTGACTATATCACACAAGTCAGCTGCATTCAAAAAATAAAGACATAGATATCATTTTATAGCACTTTGATCTGTATTTACTTACTTTGTTCCCTTCATTCAATCAGTTAATAAGCATTTATTAAGTGCCTACTATGTGCCAGCTACTCTACTAAGTATGGAGGATAGATACAAAGAAAGGCAAAACAAAGTGCCTGCTCTCAGGGGTCTCACAGTCTAATAGGAAGAGACAGCATAACTATGCACAAGCTAGCAGCTGTGTGTTTGGGAGCTCCAAAAGAAAGTGTGGGAGAGAAGGAAGTATTGGAATGACTACCAAACTGAAGATCTACAGAGCTGTTGTACAGAACTCATTGTTGTATGCCTGTGAAACCTGGACAGTACAATAGTGCCATGCCAGGAAATTGAATCACTTCCATTTAAATTGTCTTAGGAAGATTCTGAGATTCACCTGGCGAATTCAGGTACCAAACACTGAGGGCTTTTCTCAAACTAAACTGCCAAGCATTCCAACTTCATTGCAGAGAGCACAACTCCATTGGGCTGGCCACATTGTTCGAATGCCAAATATACACTTATGAAGAATTCACACAGGGCAAGTGCTTACATGCTAGTCAGAAAAAAAAAAGGACTGTCTTAAGAACTTTAGAATTGATTCCATGACATGAGAAACACTGGCAAAGGACCATGGCATGTCTTCATCAGAGAAGATGCTGTGCTATGTGAGCAAAGCAGAATTGAATTAGCTCAAAAAAAAAAAACCCATGAGATGTGCTAAGAGAATCCAACCCAAATGTTCATATGGACTATTGTGCCCAACCTGTGGTAGAGCATTTCGGGCTCCTATTGACCTGATGAATCACAGTTGGACATACTGTAACTTGACTCTAATATAGTAATATCAATAATAGTAATAATAATATAGTAACATCCTCTTTGAGAACAAAGAACTACAATCAACCAACCAACAAAAATAAATTGGATATAATAAAAGGATGGCATGAGTATTAAGGGAGATCAGAAAAGGCTTCTTATAGAATACAAGATTTTAGCTGAGATTTGAAGGAAACCAGGAGGCCAAGATGAGGAGAGCATTTTAGACATAATGAAAATACCTAGAGTCTAGAGATGGAATGTTTCTTGCAAAGAAGAGCGAAGTCTAAGTAGCAAAAGGAGTTTACAACAGATGTTACAAAGAGTGAGGAAATAGTGACAGGAGAGATGATCAGATAAAATTATACAAATATGCTAAGTAAAATCTATCTTTTCTAGCTATTTAGTCCACTCTATTAAGTCATATTTCCTCATTTTTCCCATGCAGGGTTACTGGTGTTTGTAGTGGTGACCTTCAAGCATTGTAGAACCCTATGGGCTCTGCTAATTAGATATATTGAATTACATTTCATATACTTTTGGAGTTAATATTTTTGTTGTAGAGTTCTGGATTTAGAGTCAGAGGATCCATTTCAAATCCAATTCTAACATAATATCAGGCAAATAACTTTACTCCTATGAGCCTCAGTTTCTTTATCTGTAAAATAGCAAGGCTGCACTAGAAATCCTCTAGTATCCCTTTCAGGATCCCCTGATTCAATTACTGGTGATCTTTATGGGACAAAGGTTTTCAACATCAGGTCCAGAGTCTTCCCCACCAAGGAGCCTATGGATAGATTTGTGGAGATCTATGAAGGTGAGTTGTTTTTTTTTTTTTAAACCCATCTTATTTTACATCTTTATTATTTACTAAACTAAATCCAGTTAAATATAACATTGTCTTCAATCATGAATTTAAAAAAATCTTCAGAACAAGTCCATGGACTTTACCAGATCACGACAGGGATTCAAGACATCAAAATGCAGAATTTCTGGTACAGAATGAGAGAGAATTTTTGAGAAATCAGAATCTCCTATTTGCCATCACACCAATTAATAATCCTCAAAAACCAAATCATATGAACAAAAGATTTTCAAGATACATTAGATGATTTATTTATTTCAAGGAAAAAAATATTTCTAAAGTACTTAACACAGTGCTTGACACATAATTGGCTTTTTATAAATACCACCCTCCCCATCCCCATCCCCATAACAGTAATTTCCAGAACATTAGGAGGGCTCCTTAGTCCTTTGAATGGTAATAAGATAAAACTCAGCCCTATTCCTTTCAGCACTATGATATGGACAGCTTTTTTCTCCTTATCTTTTTCTATTCTTCAAAGAAGTTTCTCTTCCATTTTCTTTTTATTTTATTTTATTTTTTTATTTTATTTGAATAACATATGTGTGGGTAATTCTTCAACAATAACCCTTACATAGCTTTCTGTTACAAATTTTTCCTCCCAACTCTCCCCCTCCCCTAGATGGCAGGATATCCACTACATGTTAATTATGTTAAAATATTGGCAAATCGAATATATGTATACATATTTCCAAACTTATCATTG
>JAJPUD010009255.1:27179-77318 GCA_023553655.1 Myrmecobius fasciatus | reverse complement strand
AATTTAAAAAAAGAAAAGTAGAGGTTTATCAGTTGGGGAAGATTAATCAAATTGTGATTATTATTAGGAATCTCTCATTACTCACATTATAATACTATTTTAATAATATTATATAACCTAAAAAAATCGAACAAATGGAAGTGAATGAATCAATAAAACTTCAAGAATCAGTCAAACAAAAACCAAAAAAAAATGAAAAATAGAAGTAAGTATGAATTATCTCCTAGAAAAAAACCAAAACAAAACTGACCTGGAAAATAGATGGAGGAGAGACAATCTAAGGATTATTGGACTTCTTGAAAGCCATGATGAAAAAAAAGAACCTAGACAAAATCTGACAGGAAATCATGAAAGAAAACTGCCCTGATGTTTTAAAATCAGAAGGTAAAGTAGCCTTCAAAAGAACCTCCTGAAAGAGACCCCAAAATTAAATCCCCAAGGAAGATCATGGCTAAATTTCAGGACTATCACACCAAGGAAAAGATATTGCAAGCAGCTAGAAAGCAACAATTCAAATACTGAGGAAGTATAATTAGACTCACCAGGATGTGTCAGTTTCCACATTAAAAAATTGAAGGGTATGGAATCTGATATTACAAAAGGCAAAGGAACTTGGATTACAGCCAAGAATAATATATGCAGCTAGAATGAGCATTATCTTCCAGGAAAGAAGATGGATATTTAATGATGTAGGTGAATGTCACCTATTTCTAATGAAAAGGCCAGATTTGAACAAAAAATTTTGACCTCCAAACACAGAACTCAAGAGAAGCATGAAAAGGTAAAAAGAAAAAAAAGGAACTCTTGGGAACTATATTTCTATTATGGATATACTCAAAGAATGGGAGTATAATTTGATTTCACTTGGATAATATAAAAAAGAAACTAGAGGTGGAAGGGCTATCATACTGGGAAAAAGAGGGAAAAGGTAGAAAAATAAGGTTTAAAAAATGAGGTAAAAATAAGGTAAAATCTCTTGAAGAGTCAAAGAAAACCTAATTGAGGGAAAGAAGGGAAGGTGATGAGCATTGTGTAAATCTTACTCTCATCAGATTGGGCTCTAAAAGAGTGTATCAGACACATTTGGTTTCACAGAGAAACTTGTCCTTCCTTATAGGCAAGTGGGAGGGAAAGGAGGAAAAGTAAGGGATATACTATTAGAAAAGAAAATAGAAGAATTAGGGGAAAGGTGTAAAAAATGGGGAGGGACTCTAAAGGAGGGAGGACTGTTTGGAGAAGGTGGTCATCAAAAACAAAATACTGGGGAGGGGGAAAGGGAGAAAGGGGAAAGGAAAGAGAAAAACATAACATGAGTAAAGATGATGGCAGGAAATACAGATTTAGTTATTTTAACTGTGAATATGAATGGGATGAACTCTCCCATTAAACAGAAGCAGATAGCAGGCTGGATTAAAAGTCAGAATCCAACAATATGTTGTTTACAAGAAACACATCTAAAACATAGAGATGCATACAGAGTGAAGGTAAAGGGCTGGAGCAGAATCTTTTATGCTTCAAGTGAACAAAAAAAAAGCAGGGGTAGCAATCTTTATCTCGGATCAAGTAAGAACAAAAATAGATCTAATTAAAAGAGATAAGGAAGGAAAGTATATTTTACTAAAGGGTACCATAGAAAATGAAGCAATATCAATACTAAACATATATGCACCAAGTGGTATAGCATCCAAATTCCTAGAGGAGAAGTTAAGAGAGATGCAAGGAGAAATAGACAGTACAACTATACTAGTGGGGGATCTCAACTTTGTTTTCTCTGACTTAGATAAATCAGAGCACAAAATAAATAAGAAAGAAGTTAGGGAGGTAAACAAAAGGTTACAAAAGTTACGTATGATAGATCTTTGAAGAAAATTGAATGCAGACAGTAGGAAGTTTACTTTTTTCTCTGCAGTTCATGGAACTAACAAAAATTGACCATGTGTTAGGGCATAAAAACCTCAAAATCAAAGGCAGAAAGGAAGAAATAATAAATGCATATTTTTCAGATCATGATGCAATAAAAATTACATGCAATATAAGGCCAGGAGAAAATAGACCAAAAGTTAATTGGAAATTAAATAATTTAATCCTAAAGAATGAATAAGTGAAAGAGCAAATCATAGACACAATCAATAATTTCATGCAGGAGAATGACAATAACGAGACAACATACCAAACTTTGTGGGATATGGCCAGAGTGCTTATAAGGAGAAATTTTATATCTCTAGATGCTTACATGCATAGAATAGAGAATATCAATGAATTGGGGTTATTATTTAAAAAAACTTAGAAAAAGAACAAATTAAAAACCCTCAATTAAATATCAAATTGGAAATTCTGAAAATAAAAGGGGAGATTAATAAAATTGAAAATAAAAAAAAACTATTAAATTAATAAATAAAACTGAGTTGGTTTTATGAAAAAACCAACAAAATAGATAAGCCTCTAGTTAATTTGATTAGAAAAAGAAAGAGGAAAATCAAACTTTTAGTCTCAAAAATGATAGGGGAGAACTTTCCACAAATGAAGAGGAAATTAGAGTAATAATTAGGAGTTACTTTGCCCAACTTTATGCCAATAAATTTGATAATCTAAATGAAATGGGAAATATATACAAAAATATAGATTGTCAGGTTAACAGAAGAGGAAATAAATTTATTTAAATAGCCCCATTTTAGAAAAAAAAATAGAACAAGCTATTAATCAACTCCCAAAGAAAAAATCTCCAGGGCCAGATGGATTTATATGTGAAGTCTACCAAACATTCAAAGAACAATTAATTACAATACTATATAAACTATTTGAAAAAATAAGGAAAGAAGGTATACTACCAAATTTCTTTTATGATACAGATATGGTGCTGATAGCTAAACCAGGTAGGATGAAAACAGAAAAAGAAAAGACCAAATTGCCCAATGAATATTGATGCAAAAATCTTAAATAAGATATTAGCAATGAGATTATAGAAAGTCATTCCTAGGATAATATATATCCTTATATCCTTGGATAATATATATCCTTGGTCTTATACTATGACCAAGTAAGATTTATACCAGGATGCGGCCCTGATTCAATATTAAGAAAACTATTGGCATAATCAATTATATTAATAACCAAACTAACAAAAACCATAAGATTATCTCAATAGATGCAGAAAAAGCATTTGATAAAATCCAACACCCATTCCTATGAAAAACATTAGAGAGCATAGGAATAAGTGGACTTTTCCTTAAAATGATCAGTAGCATCTATTTAAAACCATCAGTAAGCTTCATATGTAATGGGGACAAACTAGAACCATTCCCAATAAGATCAGGAGTGAAACAAGGCTTCCCACTGTCACCATTACTATTCACTATTGTATTAGAAATGTTAGCTTTAGCAGTAAGAGAAGACAAAGAGATTAAAGGAATTAGAGTAGGTAATGAGGAAACAAAATTCTCACTCTTTGCTGATGATATGATGGTATACTTAGAGAACCCTAGATACTCAAGTAAAAAACTATTAGAAACAATTCACAACTTTAGCAAAGTTGCAGGATACAAAATATTTCCACATACATCATCAGCATTTTTATACATTACCAACAAAGTTCAGCAGCAAGAGATACAAAAAAGAAATTCCTTTCAAAATAACTGATGGTATAAAATATTTGGGAATCTATCTGCAAAGGGAAAGTTAGGGACTATGTGAACTAAACTACAAAATGCTTTCCACACAAATAAAGTCTAATCAGTTGGAAAAATATCAAGTGCTCATGAGTAGGCCAAGCAAATATAATAAACATCATAACACTACCTAAATTAATTTACTTATTTAGTGCCATACCAATCAAACTCCCAAGAAATTATTCACAGAACTAGAAAAAATAATAGTAAAGTTCATCTGGAAGAACAAAAGTTCAAGAATTTCAAGGGAATTAATGAAAAGAAAAAGGCTGATGAATGTGGCATAGTTGTGCCAGATCTAAAACTATATTATAAAGAAGCAGTCATCAAAACCAGTTGGTACCGGCTAAGAAATAGAGTAGTCAATCAGTAGAATAGGATAGGATCACAGGACAAAATAAATAATAACTATAGCCATCTAGTAGTGTTTGAAAAAATCCAAAGACCCCAGCTTTTTGGATAAGAATTTACTATTTGACAAAAACTTATGGGAAAATTGGAAGCTAGTATGAAAGAAATTAGGGCTTGACTCACACCTAACACTACATACCAGGATAAGATCTAAATGAGTTCATGATTTAGACATAAAGGGTGATATTATAAGCAAATTGGAGGAATATAGGATAGTTTACCTCAGATCTTGGAGAAGGAAGGAATTTGTGTCCAAAGAAAAACGGGAACTCTTATTTGAACACCAAATAGATCATTTTGATTATATGAAGTTAAAAAGTTTTTATACAAACAAAACTAATGCAGACAAGATTAGGAGGGAAACAATAAATTGGGAAACCATCTTTCCATTTAAGAGTTCTGATAAAGGCCCCATTTCTAAAATATATAGAGAATTGTCTCATATTTATAAGAATTCAAGCCACTCTCCAATCGATAAATGATCAAAGGATATGAACAGATAATTTTCAGATGATGAAATTAAAAATATTTCTACTCATATAAAAAGGTGCTCCAAATCACTATTGATCAGAGAAATGCAAATTAAGACAACTCTGAGATAACACTACACACCTGTCAGATTGGCTAAAATGACAAGAAAAGATCATGAGGAATGTTGGATGTGAGAAAACTGGGACACTGATACATTGTTGGTGGAACTGTGAATGGATCTGACCATTCTGGAGAGCAATTTGGAACTATGCTCAAAAACAAATTGTGCATACCCTTTGACCCAGCAGTGTTTCTACTGGCCCTATATCCCAAAGAGATCTTAAAGGAGGGAAAGGAACCCACATGTGCAAAAATGTTTGTGGCAGCCCTTTCAATAGTGGCTAGAAACTGAAAATATAATGGATGCCCATTAATTGGAGAATGGCTGAACAAATTATGGTATATGAATGTTATGGAATATTATTGTTCTGTAAGAAACTACCAGCAGGATAATTTTAGAGAGGCCGGGAGAGACTTGTATCAACTGATGCTGAATGAAATGAGCAAAACCAGGAGATCATTATACACGACAACAAGAAGACTATGTAATGATTAATTCTGATGGACATGGTTCTCTTCAACAATGAAATGTTTAAAACCAGTTCCAATTGTTCAGTGATGAAAAAAACCATATACACCCAGGGAGCAACCTGTGGGATCTGAGTGTGAACCACAATGTGACATTTTCATGCTCTCTGTTGATGTTTGTTTGCAATTTGTTTTCTTTCTCAGTTTTTTTTTGTTTGTTTGTTTTGTTTGTTTTTTTTTTTTTGTTTTTATTATAGATACATTTTTTCTTGTACAGCCAGATAACTGTATAAATATGTATACATATATTGGATTTGTCATGTATTTTAACATAATTAACATGTGTTAGACTACCTACCATCTAGGGATGGGGGTGGGGGGAAGGAGGAAAAATTTGTAACAGAAGGATTTGCAAGGGTCAATCTTGAAAAATTACCCATGCATATATTTTGCAAATAAACAACTTTAATTAAAACAACAACAACAACAACAACAACAACAACAAAATGGGATTTCCAAAGCTCAGATTTATCATTTCTTCCCCAATCACTACTCAATAAACTTCAGTGCCTCCCTATTACCTCAAATATGAAATCATCATATATTAATATCCTTTTTACCTTACCTCTTTCTACAAATCCCAGAAATATACATAGATAGATATTTTAAATCTAGGAAGAATTAGAAAGAATGGTTTTAGAAGCTATAAAACCTTGAGACATCCAGATTATTCAGATCTACTTATACATTTCTTTCTTCTTCCATCTTCTTCTGTCCTGAGAGAGAAAAAAAACATTTTTTCCGACTTTTTTTTTCCATTCCTAAAAATGTACACTTCAAACTGCCCTCATTCTGCTTGACTAATTTTCTTCTGGTTATACCATTATTCATATTGTCCTCTGAGTCTCTATGCTTTCTCTTCTCTGGGATTCTTTTATTCATCACTGTCCTGGTAATCCTCTCATCACCTCAACCATGACTTTTGCATTTGTTCTGAGTCTTAACTGACTCCTCCCTCACTATCTGTCAGAACCACAAATGCCTTAAGTCAAAACCAACTCACTTTCTTCCAGACTATTCCTTAGACCTAGAACAATCCCCTCTCTGCTGAATTATCCATTACTGCTATACCTATCTTTGATTCTCTTCTAATCTCCTTCCCTGAACCCTAAAATATATTCTTATAAGAATTCACAAGTCCTTGCAAGCTTTCATTTTATTTGGATCCCGGAGTATCATTTCCTTTTTCCCTTCCAATGAACATCAAATTGTTTCATTTTCTTGAAATGAAATCCAGTCAGCAGGAACATTCATTGCAGGGAACATGCGCCTTAGGTATGTAGACTATGTCTTAAAGAATTAGAAGATAGTTTGGGAAATCAAAATTTTAAAGAGCAACCTGACAAACAAAGGAATAATTAATATTTTCTATCTCTCCTAAAATGGAAATTTCTTGGTGTGGAAACCTCTGCCTATCTGAGTATGATTTAATTGTCCAAATCATATAAAGTTAATTAAATTGCTTCCTCAGGACCACCCATCTAGTTAAATGCCAGAGTTGACTTTGAATTTACAAGCCTATATTGCCTCATGTAATAGCTACAAAGTGTGGCTACTAGATGAGAGTAGATGATTTCTATGAAAAGATACCCCTGTTTGAAACCTAGCTGGTCTACTCCTGAGTACATAATTTTGAGCATATCACTTAAATTCTCTGAACATCAGCTTCCTCATCTTTAAAATGAAAGATCTCATCCAAATTCTCATTCAGCTCTAATAAGACCATTTCTGTAGGAATCCATTTATACTTATAATAAAGTATTTTGCTTCATAACATGCAAATAGTAGAGTATAGTGTGGAATTAGCATTGGATGAGGCATCAGAGGAGCAGAATTCAAAACCAGACTCAGCTATTTAATGTGGGATGCTAACAGGATTATTTAACTTCTCAACAATTTTCTTAATCTGGAAAATGAGGGATTTGGAACAGATAAACTCTTAAGTCCCCTTTCCACTATAAATCCTAATATCTTTATTAGTAAATTATTCTTGGGATATCTATGTCTTTCTTTTCTTTGGTGCAGTGAAAAATCTCTTGCAAACTTATATTGGTCTTGGAACAGAAGGCTTTGCAAGGCTCAATGTTGAAAAATTACCCATGAATATGTTTTGCAAATAAAATTCTTTAATTAAAAAATACTTATATTGGTCAAGGAGTAAATATAGTTTAAAGAGTAAGAACACAGTGAGCATGGGTGACATTCTATTCTTCAAAATAACTTAGCTTTTTTTTTTTTTTCTCCCAAAGGTTATCTTAGAGATCAGTAGTTAATCTTATACGGTAAAAAAGATTTAGTGAAGCTCTTTCAAGACAAATAGGTAAAAAGGTGAGGGAAAAAAAGTACATTAAAAAAGTAAAAGCAAAGAGTGACAATGCTATTAGGTCCATTATGATTCTTTCCATTTACAATACATACAAGTAAAAAAAAATGTTTTCATTAAGTGAGGTTACTGAACTGGAGTCATTTATGGAGGATTTTTTTTCCCATCTTACCTCCTATACAAGACTAGGAATACCACTCCGCTGTTCTAGAAACCTCAAAAAAGAGCATTCCAAGGCCCTCTTACATCTGGCTTTGAATTCTAGTATGTAATATAAAATATATAATTCTAGAATGTAATAGAGAAAATGTAAGTGAAGAACAATTAAAATAACATGAAAACAAAAAAAGAGGGGAACAGCAGAAAAAAACACAGAGAAAATTAAGGATAATAAGAGAATTATGAAGCATTTTTGTCTTCATATGCCATTATCTTAAGCAAACTTATATAAGAATGAGCATCACATCTTTTACTTTGTAATTTATTTCCTTTTTATATGTTGCATTGGTAATTATGGAGTGAAAACAGTTACTATACTTAAGAATAAAGATGTAGAAGTCTCATGGTTTCCAAGCTGTAAACTCCTTCTTAGGCATGAGGGAGCATCTCAAATGGAAATGACAGATTAATTTGTAAGATGCTTACTACAAAACATATCCATTTCAAATCATACAACTATTTATTTATTACCTATCTTTAGTAGATATTTCACTAACACTTTATTGATATGTACTGGACTATATATGAATAATTTTCATCTTTAATGATAATGAAAAACATTTAAAAATAAGCTATTAGTTGAAGTAAAAATGAATTTTCAGTAATTTTTTTCATGACTCAAAAGATGGAATAAAAAGGTATTAATTAAAACAACATTTAATATTAAATTAAAAGATGTTATAATCATTATAAACATTTAAAAAAACAGCAGAAAGAAACACATTCTGATTCTAAGATTAGTTCATGAGGTACAGTACATAGATCCAGAATATAGTGATGACTGAAGGCAAGTCCCTTAAACTGTCCATACTGTAAATAACTCTTTAGGAACAGCAAAGAACAATCAACCTGCATCAGTCAAGAGATTTTGCTTATACAGGAGTTCTCTATATTATTGAAATAATGAAATCCAATAATATACTATAAATTTAATATAGATATAAACATACAAGTGTTTCTATTTTAATTTCTTGGTTTCATTGTGCTGATTTTTTAATCTTTTCTGTTGTTAACAAATATTTTAATTTTATATCAGTTGTAGGATTTAATTACCTGTTTATTTATTAGTAAATCAAAATATTTTGTCATATAAATATATACATTTCATCTAGTATGTCAAATTATTTGTATGAATACATATATACATACATATACATGCATATTCATTATGTATATAAGCAATAAATTTGGTATCAGTTTAGAAAATCAAGATTAACATTGGCAAAGAAAAGTAATTGGAAATGTTATTTAAAAAAATAAAATGATTAAAAGAAAATCAAAAAGGAGGTTAGGATAAGATAGAGAATTTGTTTAAATTTCAGGATATTAAAATTTTGTCCATTAAGTATTATTCATTTGCCATATTTAGTTATTCCTCTTTAAAGATGGGATATAGGAAAAATAGTGAGATAACAGAAAGGATGAAATGAATAAAAGCTGAATAGGATTTTCTATAATTGGCATTATTCAACCAAAATTGCTCTCTTAAAAGTTACCAATGATTGCTTAATTGCCAAATTGAAAGGTCTTATTTCAATTTGTATTCCTCTTGAACTTTCTGCAGACTTTGCCAATGTCAATCACCTTCTATATAATGCTCTCTTTTCTCTAGTTTTTTTCATGATACAGGTCTCTTATAGTTCCTTTTTCCCCTCTCTCTTACTTGTTGGACCCCTTCTATTTCTTTTGTAGAAAATAGTACTTTATGTTTCCAAATACATGTAAAGGTAGTTTTGACCTTTGCAAAACTTTCGCCTTTGCAAAACCTTGTATTTCAATTTTTTCTCCCTCTATCATCCTCTCCAACTTCCTCAAGACACTAAGCAGTTTGATAGAGGTTTAAAATGTGTAATTCTTCTAAATATATTTCCATATTCATCATGCTTTGCAAGAAAAATAAGATCAAAAGAGAAAAAAAACATGAGAAAAAACCAGCAAGCAAACAACAACAAAAGGTGAAAATACTATGCTTTGCTCTACATTCAGTCTACATATATTTCTTTTTGCATGTGAATAGTACTTTCCATCACAAATAAATTGGAATTGCCTTGAATCATCTCATTGTTGAAAAGAGTCAAATCTGTCACAATTGATAGTCACATAATCTTGTTCTTACTGTGTACAATGTTCTCTTAATTCTGCTCACTTCACTTAGCATCAGTTAACATAAGTCCAGGACTTTCCTGAAATTAGCTTGCTCATCGTTTTTCATAGAACAATGATATTCCATTAATTCATATACTATAACTTAGTCAGCCATTCTTTAATTGATGGGAATCCACTCAATTTCAAGTTCCTCATCACTACAAAAAGGGCTGCTACAAACAGTTTTGCACACCTGGGTCCTTTTTATCTTTTATGATCTCTTTGATATACAGTAGAAACATTGCTAGATAAAAGGGCATACAGAATTTTATAGCTCTTTGGGCATAGTTCCAAATTGCTCTCCAGAAGGGTTGGATCATTTCACAATTACACCAACAATGCTTTAGTGTCCCAGTTTTCTCACATCCCCTACAACATTTGGCATTATATTTTCCTGCCACTTTAGCCAATCTGAGAGGTGTGAAGTGGTACCTCAGAATTGGTTTTAATTTGCATTTCTCTAAACAATAGTGATTCAGTGCATTTTTTCATCTGACTAAAAATGACTTTAATTTCTTTATCTGATCCATGGACTCCTTCTATTTCAAACTCTTTTTTTTAGATATTCATCCAGATCTAACCTATTAACTTTTGCTATCTTCAAAAACTCTGTTGTTGGACTTTCTCTCCTTCTGTACTATTTTATTTGACCAGTTCAAAGACTGGGCACCTTTTGAGAAAGATGACATATGCTAATAGCCACACTTAACATATTGGTTAATTTTGCCAAAGATCTTGGGAAATTCTTTCCCCTATTTAATTTTTTCTTTAGTTTTCTACCCCTTCCTTTTTAAGAAAACTTTTTATTTTCAAAATATATACATAGTTTTTAACATTCATGTTTACAAAATCTTGTGTTTCAAATTTTTTTTCTCCCTTCCTTTTCCCCTTTTCCTTAGATGGTAAGTAATACAATATCTGTTAAACATGCAATTTTTCTATATATATTTCCACAATTATCATGCTGCACAAGAAAAATCAGATCAAAAAGGAAAACAAATGAGAAAAAATGCAAGCAAACAACAACGAAAGTGAAAATACTATGTTGTGATCCATACTCAGTACCTACAGTTATCTCTCTGGGGATAGATGGCTCTTTTCATCACAAGACCATTGTAACTGGCCCGAATCATCTTGCTGTTGAAAATAGCCATATCCACCAAAATTGATTATTGTATAATCTTGTTACTGTTATGTACAATGTTCTCCTGGTTCTACTCCTTTCACTTACCATCAGTTCATGTAATTCTTTCCAGGCCTCTCTGAAATCATTTGTTGATCATTTCTTATAGAACAACAATATTTCATAACATTCATATACCATAACATATTCAACCATTCTACAACTGTTGGGCATCCACTTAGTTCCCAGCTTTTTGCCACTATAAAAAGGGCTTCTGCAAACATTTCTGTACATGTGGGTCTTTTATCCTCCTTTATAATCTCCTTTATGATAAAGGCCCAGTAGAGACACTGCTGTATCAAAGGATATGCAAAGTTTGATAGCCTTTTAGACATAATTCCATATCACTCTCCAGAATTGTTAGATCAGTTCACAACTCCATCAACAAAATAAGTGTCCCAGTTTTCCCACATCCCCTTCAACATTCACCATTATCTTTTCCTATCATCTTAGTCAAACTGAGATGTGTGTAGTGGTATCTCAGAGTTGTCTCAATTTGCATTTCTTTGATTAATAGTGATTTGGAGCACTTTTTTATGACTAGAAATGGTTTTAATGTCTTCATCTAAAAATTGTCTATTCATATCCTTTGACCATATATCAATTGGATTTAAATCAATTCTCTCTATATTTTAGAGATGAGACCTTTATCAGAACCCATGGATGTAAATTTTCCCCCTATTTTCTGCTTCCCTTCCCATTTTATACCTTATCTTGGTATAGGGTGTTAGGTGTGGGTCAATGTTTAGTTTTTGCCATACTAATTTCCAATTTTCCCAATTATTTTTATCTAAGTAGCTAAGTTCTTATCCCAGAAGCTAGGGTCTTTGGGTTTATCAAACACTAGAACACTCTAGTCATTGACCATTCCACTGATCAACTACTCCATTTATTAATCAGTATCAAATGGTTTTGATGCCTGCTTCTTTATACTATACTTGTAGGTCTAGTTCAGGTAGGCCACCTTAATTTGCATATAAATCTCTTTTAGAAAAAGAAATTAAACAGGACATAAATGAACTTCAAAAAAAAAAAAAAAAGCATTAGAACCAGATGCATTTAGAAGTGAATTCTACCAAACACTTAAAAGATGAACTAATACCATTATATAAATTATTTGGAATAATAGGTAAAAAAGGAGTCCTACAGTCCTACAAACTTTTTGTAAGTGAAACAGGTATGGAATTGATACCCAAACAGGAAAACCAAAACCCAAAAAAGAACACTATAGACAAATTTCACTAATGAATACGCATGTTAAATCCTAAATAAAGTACTAGGTAGAGAACTACTGCAATGCATCAGAAAAATACTATATTATGACCAAGTGGGATTTATACCAGGAATATAAGGATGGTTTCATATAAGGAAAACTATTAACATTGGTTTCCTTTGTATAAAACTTTTGTAATTTAATATAATCAAAATTATCCATTTTGCTTTCCATAATGTACTCTAGTACTTCTTTGGCCTCAAATTTCTTCCTTCTCCATATATGTGAGAGATTGACTATCCTTTGTTCTTCTAATTTGCTTATAGTATCACTTTTTACATCAAAATTATGAACCCATTTTAACATATTGGTATACAATGTTAGATATGGGTCAGTGTTTAATTTCTGCCATACTAATTTCTAATTTTCCCAGAAATTTTTGTCAAATAGTGAGTTCCTGACCCAGAGGCTGTGGTTTTGGGTTTATCAAACCCTAGATTACTACAGTTATTGACTATTATATCTTGTGAACCTAACCTATTCCACAGATCAACTCCTCTATTTTTTAGTCAATATCAAATAGTTTTGATGACTGATGCTTTATGGTATAGTTTTAGATCTGGTCAAGCTAGACCACCTTCATTTAATTTTTTTTTCATTAATTCCCTTGAAATTCTTGATGTTTTGTTCTTCCAGATGAACTTTATTATTTTTTCTAGCTCTGTAAAATAATTTCTTGAGAATTTGTTTGGTATAGCACTGAATAAGAAGGTTAATTTAGGTATAATTTCCATTTACATTAACTGGGCCTACCCATGAGCACTTGATATTCTTCTAATTGATTTGATCTGACTTTATTTGTGTGGAAAATGTTTAGTAATTGTGTTCATATAGTTCCTGACTTTGTCTTGACAGGTAGACTCCCAAATATTTTATATTATTCACATAAATTATTTTTCTGTCTACTTATGTATGTGTGTTTTGTATGATCCAGTAAGAGTAGGAATTACTTGAGGGCAGGGACTATTGCGTATTTTTTTCTTTGTACACCAAATACTCAGTAGAGTGTTTAAAGTAAATGTTTAGGCAATGTGTGTTAATTGAATCAAGGTATTCTCTTACATTGTTCCTTTGGAGCATTTGCCATTATTGGTTTATTAGACACTTTTAATTATACTGTCAGCCCTGAGGAGATGAGTCAAGACAGGATAGCTTCAGATGAATTCTATAATAACTTAATCTCTTTTTTAAGATCATAGCTAAATGTCAGCAAGGAAAACCAAAAGAAGGAGAAATTATTATCAGCTCAAATACATGAA
The DNA here is from genome assembly GCA_023553655.1 of Myrmecobius fasciatus. Taxonomy (NCBI): domain Eukaryota; kingdom Metazoa; phylum Chordata; class Mammalia; order Dasyuromorphia; family Myrmecobiidae; genus Myrmecobius; species Myrmecobius fasciatus. The sequence goes on along the minus strand of JAJPUD010009255.1, from coordinate 63,721 downwards.
ATGGGAACTGAATAAAAACTAAAAGAAAAAAAAAGAATAAAACAAAGAAACCAGCTTATATATTCTGGGTTAGGAAAAAACAAAAACAAATGTCAATAAAGTGTTATGATTACTCATATTTGAATTTTACTTTCGTTGTTCTCTTATTTGTAAGATTTATTTAGATCTTAGCTGAGCATGGATTTTGGAATAAGAAAGAATATATCCAAATACTAGCTGAGTCTTTTACCACTGTGGTGACCTCTGGATAGCAATTTCCTTGTTAGTAAACTGATAGAACTATACTAGATGGTCTCTGGATCCTTATACTTCTATAATCCCATAAGTCTGTTCAAACACTTGAGAATGACTCTAAGTTGGTGAGTGAGAACAAAGAGGCACCATATCACAGTGGAAAGAGTATTGGACCTGAAGTCATGACCACTTGGATGGAAAGCCACTCTCAAATGGATATAGAAGATTATAAAATCTATGAGCCTCAGCTTCCCCAACTATAAACATTTAATGAAAAAGTGACTGCCACACATGAGTTTTCATTTTTTACCTATTTTCCCAGATTATCTTTTGACTTTGGAATTTTTATTCGAGGTGGATTCTGTTCACCTCTGGGGAGATGATTGGTCTGAGCTTCTGTGTTTTATATTCTACTACTAAGGACTTGTAAATTTTCAGTCTCTAATAAGGTGCATTCCAGAAAGAGAACTGTTCACTGCTTTCTTGCTCTGAGCTCTACTCCTTACACAAAGGCTCTGTTTTCTTATGATCATAAATAATCTGCTCTGTCCTAGAACTGTGTAATAATTAATGAATGACAAATAGGATAGATGGCTCCCATTTTGCTACCAGTACTCATAGAGGAATCTCTAGGAATTTCTTTCTGCCCAGGTATTTATTCCCTTTACCGACTCTAAGTGCTGAAATGTTTTGTACAGCCACTGTTTTTTCTATCACTGTCTCCTGCCATTTATGCTGCTGTGCTTCTGGCCAGCCCCCACACCATTGTCTGCTCTATCTTCCTAAGTGGCCTTGAGCTGGAAAAAATGATTCACTGTGACTTTTCTTGACTTTATTCATTAGAATTTAGTTTGGTGCAATTATAAAAGAGGATTTGGAAGAACTTAGAGTTGTTACCTTTTAATATAATCTTGACTCCACTACACACACACACACACACACACACACACATACACATACACACATATACACATACACGTGTGCCACAAACACACACACACATATGTACCCATGTGCATTTATTGTGAAGATCAAACAAGTAAAATGCTTGACAAACCTGACAGTGATATATGAATGTGTGAAATCATTAATAAAAACAATCCTAGGAATTCTTTCAATAAATATTTCTTATGAAATGACCATGTATAAAATTGATATTAGGCACTGGGGGAAGAAAGGAAGAAATGAAGGAATTTGTGTTTAATAAAGCATCATTGATTATTAATATGTTTTAATTTTTTTGAATGTTCATATGATTTTATTATTATATAGATATAATCTAGGGGGATTGTGATACATATTGCAACAGAAAACAGAAACAGCTTACACCATTAGCTTAAAATATTAAATGGAATTTGAGCCACCTGATTTATACCAAAATCAATAGATGGTGTGGATAAAACTGTGGGCAACTCTTTCGATGTTTTTTATAAATGACAGGCTTGGAATCCAGTCATCAATGAAAGGGTTTTATGGGACATATGCTTTATTGTGGATTTCAGGGATAAAAAATAGAATTTCCATTTTTTAATTAGATAAAGACATGAATTATCTCAGCCAAGCAGGATGCTACATCATTATCACAGAACTCCAGACTTGTTCATAGACTTTCAGACCATAAATTCTTAACCACCATCCATTATAGTTCTATTAAAGTTCAGATGACTCCAAGAAGACATATTAAAGACAATCCAACTTGAAGGCTTTTAAGAACTAAATTGATTTAAATTGTAGACAGACACAAAACATTAAATTCCAAATCTGTACCATTCAATACCTATTATTTTTGTTTAATCATTTTTTTAGTAATGTCCAATTCTTTGTAACACCTTTTGGGATTTTCTTGGCAGGGATACTAGAGTTGTTTGCTATTTTCTTCTCTAGCTCATTTTAGAAATGAGGAAATTGAGGCAAACAACATTGAATTACCTGCCCAGGATTATATATATATATATATATTTAGTAAGTTTCTAAGGCCAGATTTGAACAGAGGAAGATGTCTTTCTGACTTCACACCCAGAACCCTATCCATTGCACTATCTAGTTCTCTGTACATTACCTAGGGTTATGGCAAAGATTTAGAAAGCAAAATTATATCAATACGTCCTTTCATTTAACAAACAATAACTGAGCACCAATTATTGAACCAACAGTGTTATCACAAAAACAGTATTTTAGAGTTGAAAGTAATTATCTATTTCAATCTCTTAGGCAAGAAAGGAATCTTTTCTAGTACAGTCCTGAGTTGTCCTCCATGTTACTGAACATGTATAATGTTCTAATAAAATCAAACTTATGATTAACTAGGGCAGATCATTCTATGCTTGAATAGTTCTCATTATAATGGTCTTCCCTTTATAGAAACAGACTCTTCTTTCCCTGTTGCCTCTACTTGTTGTTTCTCTACTCTCTGGAAATAAATCAAAACGTCTACTTATTTCTCTGTTCAAAAAGAATGCAATAGAAATAGATAGAAAAAAGCATTCATGAAGAGAACAATTATAAAACCAATTCATAGAACATGAAAACTTTCAAAAGATTTAAGCATATATAAAATAAGAATGAGATAAATAATCTTGCCTCCTACTTCACTGAGACTCAGGCTCTTTAAATTGATTTCCTAATTCAGGCCTGCCTCTACACACCTCAAATATTGTCTTATTTCCCACTGGTTCTCATCCCTCTTATTTCAATTTCAGAGAATTAGTTAGCCTCCCTCTTTACCATGCTTCAAACCTTCATTTCTGATTCAATTTCATCTCTTCTGTGCCTTTGTATCATGGATGATGTCCTTTAATCTCTTCTTTAATATTATCCATTTATGGATCTTTCCCCTCTACTGATAAATATGTTTAAGTCTCCCCAAAATGACAGAAAGGGAGGAGAGAATCCCTTCCTTGAAATTGAGACATTTTCAAGTTAATGCCTAATATCTTTGCCCATTTCACTTACAAAGATTGGAGAAATTATGTATGTTATGTGGATTTTAGTTTCTTAATTTCACTTTCTCAAAAATCTTATGAAATCTAACTTTTATTCTACCTTTCCAGAAAAATGTCTTCCTCTCACATCATCAGTGACTTCTTAATTGTTAAATATGAGGGCCATTCTTAAGTCCTCATCCTCTTTGATATTCCTTTGATATTCCACACTGCTAAACACCTTCTGTTTCTTGAGATAGCACTCTATTCTCTTAGTATTCATTACAGTTAGTACTATTAAATTATTTTTTCATTGTTTGATCCTTTCTTTGAAAGTAAATTTTTCTCCTTCCAGCTCTATAAAAGTCTATTTTGACTGCTTCTTTTTGTCCTACTGTTTTTACTCCCTTGGTTATTTCTTCCAGGTTATAATAATCAGAAAATGAAGCTCACTTCCCTATATTCAGATTGACCTTCAGGCCTATTCTATTGCTTGGATGCCCCCTCTCACTCTTGGTGATTTAGAACCATTAGAAACACCAGAGCTTATCTAAGATCCTTGAAAATCAATATGTTATGGTGAATAGAGAATCCTCAAGATACTCCATATTGGAATCCTATTTTGGATGCTTATGAGATACATGACTTTGGGAAAATCATCTAATACCTCTTGTACTTAACTTCATCTGTAAAATGAAAGAAATTGGTTCATTAACTTTTAAGGTTCCCTTCAGCTTTAAAACTATGATCTAATATTTTCTCCCCAGTTTAAAAGCTATGGAAACTAAAAATCAAAGACATTACTCACAGTCATTCAATTTTTAAGTGTAGCATATTCTCTGGAGGTACTCTCCTAAATGACATTGACAAGTCAAGTCCTCTTTGATTATTATTATATATCCCATCATAATTATATGGACTTGAAAGTTTGTGATGATTTTCTAATATTATAGTTCAAAAAGTCCCTATCAGTGTGCCTCTTTCCATTATCAGTTTAAATTAGTTATCAAATAAGTACTCACTATTTGACAAAAACTGTTGGGAAAATTGGAAACTAGTGTGGAAGAAATTAAGGCTTGACCCACACCTAACACCACATACCAAGATAAGATCTAAATGGGTTCATGATCTAGATATAAAGAGTGATATTGTAAGCAAATTAGAGGAAGGTAGTATAGTTTACCTTTCAGACTTGTGGAGATGGAATAAATTTATGTACAAAGAAGATCTGGAACTCCTAATTGAACACCAGATAGATAATTTTGATTATATTAAGTTAAAAAGTTTCTGTACAAATAAAACTAATGCAGACAAGATTAGGAGGGAAGCATCAAATGGGGAAATCATCTTTACATTTAATGATTCTGATAAAGGCCTCATTTCTAAAACATATAGAGAATTGTCTCACATATATAAGAATTCAAGCCACTCTTCAATAGATAAGTGGTCAAGGGATATGAACAGACAATTTTCAGATGATGAAATTAAAACCATCTCTAGTCATATGAAAAGTTACTCCAAATCACTATTGATCAGAGAAATGCAAATTAAGACAACCCTGAGGTACCACTACACACCTGTCAGATTGGCTAAAATGACAGGAAAAGTTAATGATGAATGTTGGAGGGGATGTGGGAAGGCTGGGATACTGATGCATTGTTGGTGGAGCTGTGAACGGATCCAGCCATTCTGGAGAGCAATTTGGAGCTATGCTCAAAAAGTTATCAAACTGTGCATACCCTTTGACCCAGCAGCATTTCTATTGGGCTTATATACCAAAGAGATCTTAAAGGAGGGAAAGGGCTCCACATGTGCAAGAATGTTTGTGGCAGCCCTTTTTGTAGTGGCTAGAAACTGGAAACTGAATAGATGCCCTTCAATTGGAGAGTGGCTGAATAAATTATGGTTTATGAATATTACGGAATATTATTGTTCTGTAAGAAACGACCAGCAGGATGATTTCAGAGAGGCCTGGAGAGACTTGCATGAACTGATGCTGAGTGAAATGAGCAGAACCAGGAGATCATTATATATGGCAACAACAATACTATATGAGGATCAATTCTGATGGACATGGCTCTCTGCAACAATGAAATGTTTCAAACCACTTCCAATTGTTCACTGAAGAAAGCCATATACACCCAGAGAGGTATGTGAAATGTGGACTACAACAAAACATTTTCATACTCTAGATTGATGTTTGCTTGCATTGTGTTTCCTTTATCTGATATGTCTTTCTTGTAGATACTATTTTTCTTGCACAACAATGATAAGTGTGGAAATACATATACATATATTCGATTTGTCAAGTATTTTAACATAATTAACATGTAGTGGATATCCTGCCATCTAGGGGAGGGGTAGGGGTGTAGGGGAGAAAAACTTGTAACGAAAAGCTTTGTAAAGGCTAATGTTGAAGAATTACCCATACATATGTTTTGCAAATAAAAGAAAAGAAAAAAAATAGTTATCAAGGCAGATAGCAGGCTGCTTTCAGAAAAGCCTGGAAAGAGTTACATGAACTAATACTAAGAAAAATGAGCAGAATTAAGAGAACATTGTATATAATAACAATAAGATTCTGTGATGATCAACTATGATAGGCTTGGCTCTTCTCAACTATGAAATGATTCAAAGCACTTCCAGTGGATTTGGTATGGAAAATGCTATCCACATCCAGAGAAAGAACAATGAAGACTGAATATGCATCCAAGCATTGCCGTTTTTTCTACCTCTTTTTGCATTTGTTTTTTTTTCTTTCCAATTTTTCTTTTTCCCTTTTTGTATGATGTTTTTTGCATAACATGACAAATATGGATATATGTTTAAAAGAATTGTACATATTTAACCTATACCAAGTTACTTGCTATCCTGGGGAGAGGGGAGGTAAGGGAGAATGGCAGAAAAATTTGAAACACAGTCATAAAAATGAATGTTAAAAACTATTTTTATGTGTATTTGGAAAACTAAAATACTATTAAAAATTTAAAAATAATAATGATACCATTCTTTACACCATTCTTTATCATTCTCTATGTCTAATTACCTGACAAATATTCTATTTATCCATTCTACCTTTTTATTTTACCCTATATCAATCTCTTCCCTTTCACTCCAATAGTCACTATTTCAATTCAAGTTCTCTTCACTCCTTACTAGGCATGTTATAGCAGCCTCTTATTAGGTTTCCCCCATCTCTAGTGTATTCTGAATTTACCTATAAAATAGCTTCAAATTTAGTATTCTGAATATATTGGTTTCAAAATGTCACTCCACTGCTCCTAAAGCCTCAGTGGTTTTCTTTGCAGTATCTTGAATTGGCTATGAAAGGCAATTCACAGTTTGCCTCCAAAATCATTTCCTACCACTCTGACTTTATTTGACTGCCTCTTTTCACAGCTTCAATAACTCAACTAACAGGAACTTAGTTGTTCCCTAATCTCATTGTCCCTTCTTTTCCCTCTAACCATTTACATAATATATCCTAAATTATTTCAATATCTCCAACTGATAAAAATCCAGCTCATCCATAAAAGATGAGATCAGCCATTACTTCCTTTAAGACTCTTTTCTTCATGCTCCTCTAGAAAGTTACTCACCATGCTTTCACTGGATGTATCTTTTGTTCTTATGCCATTCTGCTTTAAATTCTGCTTATTTGTGTACAAATCATTCTCCCTCACTGACCTTTCCTCATTTTACATTCCTTGGGAAAAGCTTTTTATATTTCTTTTATGGTTTTCTTTCTATATTTATTTTTTAAATTCTTGTTGTATTTTCAACTCTTGGGGAGACCTGGTGGAAGGAGTATTGTATTTAAAAATCAAGTGTTTGAATTTCAAACTTAGATCTGCTATTTGTTACCTGTGACTTTGAGTAACTCACTTTAAAGTAGGAGGCTGAATCATCTGTTTTCTAAAATTCATTTCAGTTGAAACATCAGCTAACAAACAAGCATTAAAGTTAACTATGTATAAGGAGATGTTTGCGAAAGACAATTAATACTCATATAAGTTTGGGAAAATTTAAGTAATTGTATAGTCCTATCCATTCATTTAACCAATATGTTTAAAGCAGTTTCCACATGTAGAGAATTATACCAGTTGCTTGGACACATTTAACTATTACTAAACTATAAAACATTTTTTTACCTTACAGAGCTCACAATATAATGGAAGATAATTCTATGTATATAGATATATACTCAAAATCATTTCTGATCTTTTCAATTTTGTTGTGCCCTGCATGGTGGAAATCAGTGCTTCCTAATCCTATGTGGTTATTTTCCATGATCATTTATAAAAAATATATTGAAAGGCATGGAAAAGTTGTAAAAACTGTAAGTAAATATCAACAAGTTTTTCAAACTACATCATAGTATTCTCTTTAGCTTTTGGTGAGTATGCACAAAAGTATTTGGTTCAAGTCTGAATAATCCTATACCTTGCTAAGATATATATTGATATATTTTTGTCCCTTTACTCTAGCTTCCATGACTCCATTAAGCAACCCATAACTTGAAGATCACATAGACATTTCACCTGACATCTTAACGAGCAGAGGTATGTTCCTCACATTTTTTTTATATCCTGAGAAAATTATTAGAGCATTCAAAATGTCATCTTGTCAACTGCTCACATTTCATGATTATCCCAACTTCTTCTTTAATGATGCTTATTCCCAGTGCTTAAACCCCAGTTTAATTTGTATTGGAAAAATAGAAGGTCCAGTTTTGAGAACATATGGATAGCTTGCATGCTGCTCTAGGAATCCCGAGAAAAGAAGTAGACATTAGAAAGTCCATAGCACATTACGAAGATCACTTAAGAAAATGTATGAAAGTATTGGGGGGGGGATGTACTGTAATGTACACATATTAAACAAAAGTGTGCATGTATATTTGTATATACAAATATCCAAAGAAATAATTTATTTTTCTAAACTATGCCTATTCATGGTATGGAATTTTTATTTCTAGTTTAAATGAAATTAGAGGAAGATAAGCTACATTTCTGTTCACTAAAACACTTCAAAAATAGGGATTGATATTGCTACATCTATTGGTTGTTTTTTGCAGTTTCAAATGATGACAACCAGATTTTTAGTTTTGTTTAATTATTTTCTTTTGTTAGATGAGATTTTTTACAGAGTGATAGCAATCACTAAATATGATGTAAAAACAAAACACTAAATAAACTTAAAGAAAAAAAACAGAGCACTGACTTACCAAAGATCTCATTGATTTTAAGAGCATAGTTATGAAGTGACCTAGAACCAGGATCTAGGTCTCCCAAATCACAATTCATTGCTATGTCTGTTACAGCACAAATTCCTAATTATGAAATTCTGGGTAAAAATATACTTCTAAGAAACAATATTGATAAAGAGTTTTTTCCCCACTCCTGGATTTGTTATAGTTTTTGATAAGATTGATTAAAGGATAGACTCCTTTGGTTACATAAATCATATAAATTTTCTACAAATCTTAGGATATCTCCAATTGCTTTCATGTGATTTGTTCTTGCATGTGGCAAGAAGCTTGACCCTGAGTAAACAAAGTTAGTTAAATGCTAACTTGGTAGGATGATACTCAGCTATAAAGGTTTCAACTAAAAGCTTGATGACCTCTATATTTGTTGTGCAAAGACTACTATGCCTAAATTTGGAGAAGCTCATTGACAGTAGTTTCCATAGTGATTCCAGGCACTAGTTGTATTCCCTGGAAAGGATAGGTTATAATCTGCATTGGTGGAGCAAGTACTCTCACTGAATGTCATTGATTCTTTTTTTTTCTTTTTTTTTATTAAAGCTTTTTATTGCAAAACATATGCATAGGTAATTTTTCAACACTGACCCTTGCAAAGCTTTCTGTTACAAATTTTTCCCTCCTATCCCACCCCCCCCAAGATAGCAGGAAGTCTAATACATGTTAATTATGTTAAAATATTTGACAGATTGAATATGTGTATATATATTTATACAGTTATCTTGCTGTACAGGGGGAAAAAAAAACCCTGAGAAGGAAAACATAATGTAAGCAAAATGTCATTGATTCTTAAAGGAATTTAGTAAGAATGAAGCATCTAAAAGAAGCTTTTCTCCACTAGCATATATTTCCTATCCTTTTCTGTTCTTTTGCCAAATGTCTTGCAAGAGTTTTCTGTTTCAATTAACTCCCAATGAATGTTGAATACTTAATACCCTGATATAACTTTTATTATCTTACATTTTCTTTTTGAAATCTTGCATCATTATCCTTGTTTTATATCAGTTAATCTTTGGAACACATAGATGATTTCATGAAATAATTATAATTAGAAATTAAATATTTTCCTTTCAACAGAGATCAAGAAAATTCCTATGTGGAATCTACGCTAAAAGAATCTTTTCTATTTATAGTTATCATTCATTATATATTTTTTTAAATGCTGACAGAAATGTTTAGACAACTTTAAAATTTCTTCAAATTCTGTGAATTCAAACATGTAACTTGGCTAGAGCAGACATATGCCTGCATTTTTTGATCTTGTTGATTGATAAGATAGGTTTTCCCTTGTTTAGAACTGCTTTCTTTAAGTAGAAACCTACCGGCTGTAAGGTCACATATTTGCAAAAAAAAATCATATAAGAATGATAATATTTCTGTATTGCAATGAGAAATATCTAATGTTTATTTTTCTTCTTTATCTAAAAAAAGAATAAAATAAAGACACTGTATCTGGAGTCAGAAAAGTTGATTCCTAATCCTAGTTATACTACTAAATTGAATTTATCCCATAGATCTCATGCAATTTGTTTGAGCTTCAGTTTCAAAATAGTTGAATAGTTGATTAGAGAGTAAAACAATTTCATTACTTACCACAAAGACTGGTTCAAATCTGCCAAGCAAACATTTAAAAAATAATTAATCTAATTTTTTCTAGTTATATGGAAAACATTTTTTTTTTCCTGAGGCAATTGGAGTTAAGTGACTTGCCCAGGGTCACACAGCTAGGGAATGTTAAGTGTCTGAGACCAGATTTGAACCCAGGTCCTCCTGACTTCAGGGCTGGTGCTCTATCCACTGCGCCACCTAGCTGCCCCTGGAAAACATTTTTTAAAAAAGATTTTTGAATTCTAGATTCTCTCCCTTATCCCCACCTACAATTAAGAAACCACATATGAAATTATATAAAACATTTCCATAAAAGTCAAATTTTGAAAGAAAACAAAGATCTCTCACCCTAAAGAAAATAAAAACCCTCAAGAAAAATTAAGTTAAAAATAGAGAGATAGAGAAATAGAAAATGCTTTGATCTGTATTCAGATACAATCAGCTTCTTCTCTATGTATGAATAGGAGTTTTCATCATAAGTCTTTCAGAGTAGTTGTGGATGATTATACTTTTGAGAATAATAGTCATTTATAGCTGCTACATTACTTTTATTTTGTATACATTATATTTCACTTTGTTTATAAAGGACTTTCCAGATTTTTTTCCACTGAGAGCATCCTATTTATCATTTCCTAGAGAAAAATAATATTCCATCGAAGAAATTTGCTTTGAATTTTTTTACAATTACTACTTCTAATTGTATTTCTTCCTATTTATTCTCTCTCCTTTCACCCTATTCCCCCTCAAAAATATTTTGCTACCAACTACTCCCTCCCCCAATATGCCCTCTCTTTCATCACCCTTCTCCCCTTTCCATAAACTATTGCTCTCCTATTTTCCTGCATGGTTAGGTAGATTTCTATATCTCTTTTGAGTATGTATGTTATTTCCTATTTAAGCTAATTCTGATGAGAATAAGGTTTATTCACTCACCATCACTCTCTCATCTTCCCCTTCACTGTAAAAGCTTTTTTGTGTCTCTTTTTTTATGTCAGATTATTTGCACCATTTCACTTCTCCTTTCCCTTTCTCCCAGCACATTTCTCTCTCACTTCTTAATTTCATCATTAAAAAAAAAAAAAGATATTATCCCTTGATATTCAACTCACACCCAGGCCCTCTATCTCTCTCTCTATGCTTCTAATTGCAACAACAATGAGAGCATTCTAATGAATTACAAGTATCATACTTCCATGTAGGAATGTAAACAGATACACCGTATTAAGTCTCTTACTATATCACTTTCCTGATTACCTCTTTATGTTTTTCCAGAGTTCTGTTTTTGAAAATCAAATTTTCCATTCAGCTCTGATCTTTTCATCATGAATTAGGCTAACATTTATTAATGCTATTAACATTTATTGAGCCTACTTTATGAATAACATTATCTTAAAAATTGAGAATATTCAAATCACAGAAAAAAGATATAGATCCTGACCACAAAGGGCTTCTGTTCTGTGATAAGAATCATATAAGCATGTAAATTAATACAAGATAATGAGATATAGAAAATAACTAGAGGAATCAAGAAGAGATTCATGAAATAGCACACTAATTAGGCCTTGAGAGAAATTCAGGTTTTCAAGAGGCATGGGTGCAGAGAATGTTCATTCCAGGAATAAAAGATATCATGAGCAAAGGTTAAGAAACGTAAGATAGAATTTTGAATTGGAGAACATTAAGTAGTCAAATTGTCTGTACTATGGAATTTATGCAGAAAAAAAAGCAACAAGCCCCCAAAGCAGTCTGCAGTCAGAAGCTAAAGGGATTAGATTTAAATGCAAAATTATGGGGTTGTATTTATCAAAGAGTCAAAAGGTAGCCGTTTAATTTTCTTGAAGATACAATTTAGTCTTGTGCTTTTAGAAGAGTATCTTAATAGTTTTGTAAAAAAATGAATTTGTAAAGCAGAAATACTGGTTTGGGAAATCAAAGGGGACAACAATTTTAATTGAAGTAGAAAAATGGAGGGGGTCAAGAGGAGATGGTAGAGTTTAGGCACCAACTCAGTTGAATTTTCACAATAATCCAGTACAAGATTTTAAAAGAGTACCTAAAATTGAATTTAGAAGTATTAAAGCCAACAAAACATCAGGGTGAGATATTTGTCCTGCCAAAGACAATTCAATAGATCAGAAAGAGAGCTCTGTGACATTATGGTGGTGGGATCAACTAGGGAGTAGTAGTACATGTCAAACCAATATGAGTAGCAGACCTGTTGCAATAGCAATTAGAAAGAGATTATAGGGGAGGGGACCTTTATTGACACTGGGATTAAGACCTTGTTGTATTACCCACATAAAATTCCAGGTTACATATTCAAGAAGAGCACCAGGGTTTATGACCACAGACCTTTGTCACAGTTCTAGGGCAGAAAAAAGTGCTTGTGGTCTTTCACAAAGTAATAGGGCACTAGGCCCAGGTCCAAGACAAAAAGCTTGTGGTTGGAGGGAGGCTAGAGGCCTTGGTCGTAGCTGTAGGATCAAAACTATTGCTAGTACTTGTAGCTGCCAGGAACAAAGTACTTTTTTGGATATGGACTACAACACAGGCCAGGAGAGCAGTGATCACACTTCTCCTAGGATCACACAAAGTCAAACACCAGAAAATTTCAGATCACCAAAATTCAGTCTAAAAACAGCAGCACAAAAACCTCAACATTGGAACATAAAAAATCCATAATTTTATCATACAGAATGACAATAATGAGAGAACATACCAAAACCTATGGGATAGGAAAAAATTTATATCTCTAAATGGCTCTAAATGAATAAAATAGAGAAAAGAGATCAGTGAATTGAGCATTCAATTTTTTAAAAAGCTGGGGAAAAAACAAAAACAAAAACCCCAATTAAATACCAAATGAGAAACACTGAAACTCAAAGGGGAGATTAATAAAATAGAAACTAAGAAAGCCAATAAATAAAATTAAGAGTTGGTTTTATGAAAAAATCAACAAAATAGTTAAACTTTTGGTTAATTTGATTAGAAAAAAAAGAAAAAAAAACATCATCAAAAATTAAAAGGTGAACTTACCACCAATGAAAAAGAAATTAAAGCATTAATTAGGAGCTATTGTGCCCGGTCGTACAGCAACAAGTCTGACAATCTAATTGAAATGGACAAATATTTGCAAAAAAATATAAATTGCCCAGATTAAGAGAAAAGGAAATAAATTGCTTACATAATTTTATTTTAGAAAAAGAAATTGAACCAAGCCATTAATGAACTACCTAAGAAAAAATTTCCAGGGATAGATGGATTCACAAGTGAATTCCAGAGAACATTTAAATAACAATTAGTTCCAATACTGTGTATACTATTTGGAAAAATAAGTAAAGAATTCCTTCTATGACACAAATATGACACTAAACCAGTAAGAAACAAAACAAAGAAGGTATTACAGATCAATCTCCCTAAGGAATATTGATGCACAAATTTTAAATAAAATATTAGCAAAGAGATTACAGCAATTTATCAGCAGGATAATATACCATAACCAAGTGGCATTTATACCAGAAACACAGGATTGGTTCAATATCAGGAAAACTATTACCATAATTGACCATGTCAATAACAAAACCAACAGAAACCATCTGATAATCTCAAAAGAGACAAGAAAACATTTTTGACAAAATATAGCACTCCTTCCTATTAAAAACACCAGAGAGCATAGGGATAGATGGAGCTTTCCTTAAAATAATAAGAAGCATCTATATAAAACCAACAGCAAACATTTGTAATAGAGAAAAGTGGGATGCATTCCCGATAAAATCGGGGTGAAATAAGGATGCCCATTATCACCACTATTATTCAGCACTGTCCTGGAAATATTGACTTTAGCAATAAGCACAGAAAAGCTAAACATCACAGAAGATTAAGACACAAATTCAAAAGGGGATATTGATGTCAAAACAGCAACAAACAAAGCACCAAAGAGAAATTATACCTACACTAATTTATTTATTCAATGACATGCCAATCTCACTATTAAAATTATAAAGCTAGAAGAAAAAAAAAGAAAAGAAAAAAGCCTGAAGAAATGAAAGCCATGAATTTCAAGGGAATCAGTGAAAAAATGTCAAGAATACTTGGAAGTATCAGATTTCAAACTGTATTATAAAGTGGTAATCATGAAAACAATTTAATAATGGCTAAGGAAAAGAATGATGGATCAGTAAAACAGATTAGGCACAAAATATGAATGATCATAATTAAAAGAATTTGTGTAAGCAAAATCAAATTCATCCAAGATTAGAAGGAAAGCTGGAAACAGGAATACTTTTTTACAAGACTTTTCTCTGACAATATACAGAGCACTGAGTCAAATTTATTTTAAACATATTCTCTAATTGACAAATTGTCAAAGAGTATGACAGGTAGTTTTCAAAAGAAAAAATGAAAGCTATCTAAATTCAGATGAAAAATGCTCTAAATCACTATCAGTTAAAAATACAACTCTGAGGAAAATGGGATTTTAGGAAACACAATTTTTGATGTTCCTTTTCTTTAAAATAATACTACATATCTTAGCAGCCAAAAAGGACAGCATGTTTAATTTATGTCCTTTTTTTATACTTGATCAAGCTAAAAAAATAATCCAAACAGCTTTCTGTTCAGCATGACTACTATTTGTCAATATAATGGAAAAGGAAAATGAGAAATATTGGAGAGGCTATGGGACTATCAGGACAGTAATGTACTGTTGGTAGAGTTGCGAACTGATCCTACCATTCTGGATAGCAATTTGTAGCTCAATTTAAAAGGCTATAAAACAGAACATTCCATTTGCCCCAGCAATACCAATACTAGGTCTGGATCCTAATGAGATAAAAATATATATAAAAAGTAAAGGACTTATAGATAAACATGCACACATATAATATGTAAATATAAACAATACAATTGATATATATGTATATATTTTGTCATATATGTATATATATATATACATATATCAGCTTTTTGTGTGGCAAAAATAGAAATTGAAGAGATGTCCATCAATTGGGGAATGGTTGAACAAATTGTAGTACGTGATTGTGATGGAACATTATTGTGCTATAAGAGAGGACAAGGGGGAAAGCTATTAAAACAAAACAAAACAAAACAACAACAAAAAAAAAAAAACTAGACAAGACTTACATGAACTGATGCAAAATGAAGTTAACAGAGCCAAGAGAAAATTACTGTGCACAGTAATAGGATTTTTGCATAGTGATCAACTATGAATAACTTAGCAATTGTGATCAGGACAATGACTCAAAATAATTCTGAAGGGTTTATTATGAAAAATGTTTTTTTTTTTACCTCTAATGAATTGATGGAATTTGACTATACATTGAAGAATATTTTCACCTTCTTTCTTTTTTTTGGCATATCTAATATAAAAAATATGTCTAGCATGACTTCACAGTATAATTAATAACATTTCTTGTCTTCTCAATGAATGAGGCAGGAGTGGAAGGGAGGGAGAGATTTTAGAACTCAACATTTAAAAATAAGTATTAAAAGCAAGTAAATAATTAAAAGAAATGGAAAATACATGAATATTTTGTTGTTTTTGTTGAAATTTGTTACCTATATTCATTCACATTGTCAAAATAGGAAACTGTTCTCTATTATATCAAGTGATAGGCCTGGATGTAAGAAAACATCTAGTAAACCACTAGTAAGTACTGTGTGGGCATGTGCACTCTCTAATACTTATTTTATAGCAGAAAAAAAAAACATGTACTTGGTAGAAAGAAAATAGAAATTGCACTATCAAACAATTTTTCTTGATAACTGGAGTAGTGAAATAAAAAGTAATGTCTCTTTATTGCTTCCCTGATACCTAATCAAGAAGTATATTAACTTCAGTCACAGTCATATCATCTAACAAATTTGAGTAGAATAAATAGGTATTCAACAATGATTAATCAACCTCATTTACCCACTGTAATTTCTCCAAAAATTAGGCATTTGTTTGTGTTTGAATTCTTTGGAAAGATTGACCAATATGACCAATGCATTACTAGATAGTCAGTATATAGAATTTATCTTGACTTTGTATAAATCCTAAATGGTATTATGTATGCCCCTTATGATTCCATGTACTTTTATGAAATATATTTTTGATGTTCCTTTTTTTCCAAATAAAATAACACAAGATTCTTAGCAACCAAAAATGACAAAATAAGTAATTCTCCCCTTTTATGTCTGTTTAACCACATAAAATATTTTAAAATATCAATAGATTTTTGTTGAAAGTGACTATTACATGTCTATATCTTTTACCCAAAGCTTATATTAAATTTTTGGAGATACAGACACTACTTTAAAATCTAGAAATTCAGTGGTTGCACATGGCATAATATAACAATAATATAATGAAATAAGTATAAATAAAATTATTACATTTCTTGTGGAATGACATTCCATAGTATTTGTGAATTAAAGAATATAAGAGATAGGAACTAAGAAAAGTCATCTATTTTATGTTACACTTAATTTAGACCAAATCATTGAAATGAATGTTATCTCTTCTATAAGGATATTTGTTCCAAAGAAATAAGTTGCAACTCCATTCATGAATGTCAATCTAATTGTAAAGACATAGGTCTTTTCATAAATTCACAAAAATGTCTTACTAACCATTCTGGGCATCTTCCTCTATGTTTCTTAGTAGTACAAGACAACTATGGTCATTCAATAGTCAATATGGTCAATCTTCTTATAGTACAACTTAATGTTTCTTTTTTCAAACATATTGGTGTTATCTTTTCCTTCAGTACTTCTTCCTAGCTGTTAATATACTGTTTTACACTCTGTTTGAAATGAACATGAAGCTTTTTGCTGGGTGAAACAAAATTTTGATTTTCCAAAGAAAATAGGGTTCCATGACATACTCAGTGCTAGAGGTTTGAGGCCATCAAAAGAGCTGAAATTTCAGCCAATGGGCTATAAAATTTTGCATAATATTTGAGTAAACAATGCTGCTACTAGGTTTATATCCAAGAATATTAAATAAAAATGAAAAAAGACTCATATGTGAAATAACATTTATAATAGATTTTGTTTCTGGTAGTTAAAAAAGAAAATGGAGAGGATGCCCATAAATTGTAGAATGGCTGGACAAGTTGTGGCATATTGTTTTGATGGAATACTATTGTGTTGTAAGGAGTGACAAAGGAAATAATTTTTAAAAACTCAGAAGACTTATATAAATTGATACTGAGTGAAGTGGTCAGAACTGGTAGAACACTCTGTCATCAATAACTATTCTGTGACATTTTCCAAAGAACTCATGATGAAAAATGTAATCCTTTCCCAGTTAGAAACCTAATAAATCCTCAGTGAACATCAAGGTATACTTTTTTCACTTTGTTTTCTAATTTTTTCTTTGCAATATTGTTAATATAAAAATGTTTTTCATTATTTGGCATGTATAATGTATATAATATTGCTTGCCTTCATAATAGAGGGAGGAGAAACTGGAGGGAAGAAGAAAATTTGGAACTCAAGTTAAAAAAATTAAATATTAAAAAATTTATTTTTGAAAAAAAAACACAATAATAAAAAACAACAAACATAGATATCCTTCATCCACTTGTTTTATTACTATATCGAAAGTTGGACAAATGCTTTTTGAGCACTTAACTATTTTACTGAAGATGTGTAATATTGTTCAGAGCTCAATAAAGCTAGCACAATGTCATTATCAAACTAAAGTTCAAGGCAAATCTTCCTAAAATAAGCTCCCTCCCAATTAAACCTCCTCCATGATAGTGCAATCACCTTGCTAATAAAAAAATCAGTTTTACCTGATATTAATGATCAGAAAGTACATTAATAAAATTATTACATTTTTCAATGAATCTTGTATAATATTGATGTATGTATAGGAAACAATCTCTCTTCCAATCACTCATCTCTTAGCCCTTTTTCATTTCAATTTCAAATTTTGACTCTCCTCTTTTTTCTTTTAATCCTTCTTTTATACTTAGAACTCTGAAACTTGGTTGCTTTTTGCTTCATGACTACTTTCTTAACTATCTTGCTTTCCCTCTTCACTGATATCCCCTGCTTCACTGCTCCTGTTCTTTCCTATCCCTCTTTAAAATTTCATTTATTTATTTTTAAACTTTTTTTTTCACTTTTAGTTAGAAAATCTACCCATTCTTTTCCCTCCTTCCCCATCACAGAGAAGGCAAGGAAAATGATATCAAATGTTGATGTGAAATCTGAAAAATATGTTTCCTTATCAGTCATGTAAGAGAAAGGAAAAAAATAAAGTGATAAAGTTATAATTCAATTTCTGTTCAGAGTATAGTCTCTCTGGAGGTAGATACCATTTTTTCTCCTGAGTCCTATGCAATTGTCATGAATCACTTGATGACAGCATTGGTAAGAGTAGCCAAGTCTTACATAATTGATCATCATTACAAAATTGTTATTTCTATCACACACACACACATATATATATATATATATAAACCTCATTTCCCTCGTGAAACTGTGCCCTTTGTCATTTCTTATAGCACAATAGTAATCCAACACCATCATATGCCATAACTTGTTTTATCATTCGCCAATTGATGAGCATCTCATCAAATATACAACTCTATAAACACAAAATTGCCGTCAATATTTTTTATACATATAGGTCCTTTTCCTTTGATCTCTTTGGAGTACAGATCTAGTAGTGATATTGCTAGGTCAAAGAGTGCACAGTTTGACAAGTTTGGCCAAAGTTCCAATTTTTTCTTCAGGATTTTTTCTACCAGGTCAAAATTTATTAATTGTAGTGATTTTTTTTATTCCTTCTAACATTTGTCATTTCTGATAGGAATGAGAAAGTATCTCAGAATTGCTTAAATCTGCCTTTCTCCAATCAAAAGTGATTTAAGACATTTTTCCAAATGACTACAGATAGCTTTGATTTCTTCTGTTGACAAATATCTATTAATATTCTTTGACTATCAATCAGGTAGTGGCTCTTATTTTTATAAATTTATATATTTGAGACATTTGAATGGAGAACCTTATTTAACATTAATTCATTAGCTCTGGTATCTTTTAGCAAAATACTATTCTTCTGATTATCTCTTTTAATTAGGTTGGTTTTTGCTTTTGCTTTTTCTGGGATTCCCATTGCTATCCTTTCCTTTTTTTTATTTCAGCTCAAGCATAAAAGATTCTATTTCAGCCTTTTATTTTAACTTGAGATGTCTGTATTTGAAGAATCTCTTTCCATTTTCTAAACAAATTAACTAAAGGTTTATTTATTTTGTTTTTTCATAAAAGCAACTCAGTTTTATTTATTAATTTAGTACTTTTTCTTATTTTCCATTTTGTTAATCTCACCTTTATTTTCAGAACTTCAAATTTGGTATTTAATTGGAAGTTTTTAAATTTGTTTTTTTTTTTAGCTTTTTTTAGTTGCAAGCCCAGTTAAATTGACCTTTTCTTTCTCTATTTTATCCAAGTAAGCAGCTAGAGATATGTAATTTCTTCTAATAACCAATTTGACTGCATCCCACAAATTTTTGTATATTGTATAATTATTGTCATTCTCTTGGTTGAAATTATTGATTGTGTCCATTATTTATTGTTTCATCATTTATTATTAAAGCTTTTTAATTTCCAAAAGATATGCATGAATAATTTTTCATTATCAACTCTTGCAAAACCTTGTGTTTCAATTTTTTCCCCTTCTCCTTCATTCTGCCCCAATAGCAAGTAATGCAATATATAAAAAACATAGTAAAATATATGTTAAATGTAATAAATGCATACATATTTATATAATTATCTTGTGCAAGAAAAAACCAAATCAAAAAGGCAAAAAATGAGAAAGAAAATAAAATGCAAGCAAATGACACAGAGTGAAAATGCTATGTTGTGATCCACATTCAGTTCCTTACACATTCTTTCTTTAGCATTAGATTATTTAGTTTCCAATTAATTGTTGGTCTATTTCCCTTGGTATTTTATTGCATGTAATTTTTATTGTATCATGATCTGAAAAAAATGCATATATTCTTTCTGCCTTTCTGTATTTGATTTTGTGGTTTTTAATGCCCTAATACATAGTCAATTTTTGTATAGGTTCCATGAACCACTGAGAAAAAGTATACTCCTTTCTATCTCTATTTAATTTTCTCCAAAGATCTATCATACCTAACTTTTCTAAAATTCTATTTACTTCCTTAACTTCTTTCTAATTTATTTTGTTGTTCAATTTATCTAATTCTGAGAGAGCTTGAGATCCCTCAAGCATCTCTCAAATAGTCATTATCATATATTTGGTAGAAAGATTGTTATCCCCTGTAATCATTGTTTTTGATGTAATTGATGAGATTAATTTTTTCAAAGTTCTTTGTATTTACAATATTGTTTTTATTTTGTGTTTTGTTCTATTGGTTTGGCTCACTTTATCACATCAATTAATGAAGTCTCAGAATTATAAGAAACTATCTTTTATGTATCTTGTCACCATAATATTGCCTTAAATTCATTTTTTCAATCATTCCTTAATTGGTGATCAACCCTTGGACCCTTCCAACTTTTTTGCAAAGGTGAGGGTCCCAGATATAGACATAAGAATTGTTGTGTTAATTTAACTTATTTTTAAAAATCTTATCTTTTAAATATAATTCTTTTATAAATGATAGCTCTGTTAAAGGAGAAAGAAAAAATAAGATATGTACACAATGCAAAAAATTAAAGATAAGACTACAATAAAATGTTAAAAAAATAAAAAAATACAAAAACCTTCACAGTATGTTTCTATCTTTTGTTCATGTTTTTGGTATTCTGGCTATATACATAACCTCAGAATGGTTTTGAGTATTTGGTACTCACTTTTTAAAGAATTATTTTGCTTTCTTGTGTTTCTCTACATTTTTCTGAGGTTTTCTATTATGACTATTGTGATTATTATATTATTATTATTATGACTAAAATTAGTCTATTTTCATTTGTTGTTATTATGTATTATATGTGGTTATATTTTTATATATTCCTGTAAAAGTTCCTAAGAGCTTATTCTTCTAAGCCAATGCTGTCATAACTCCTTATTAAACAAATAAGTCATTGTTTATTGATTAAAATAGTTTCAAGGTTTTTCTGGTCTCCTTATTGACAACTGATTTATATTAGTTGAATTATTGTATAAAATATGTAAATTTTAGTTTGCATGATTTCTTCCATTTATATTCCATTTTTCATCAATAACCAATTTAAATATACCAGGTTAGAATTGTTTAAGTTACATATCATATCTCCCCCCTATTTTCATGCTTTCCTCTAGTTTTGTACTAATTTTGAAATTTATTGTAGGCTTTTTTATCACTAATTGTTTCCTGCTCACGAAAATACAGCAATTTCATTTTTGATGTAATTCAGTGTTCATCATCACCTGAAATGTTTGATTCTTTTCTCAAATAAATTTTTTTCATAAGGTATGGATTTTAGGCTTCTGTGTAATTTACAAATCTCTGTCATCATTCATTCTTTGTACCTGGTGCATTTTTCCCCCTAATAGTTTTGACTATGTTTATCAATGCTCTTGTTGCTGATCTCACTTTTTTATTGGAATTCATGACTATCATAGAATGTGGCATTTAAGGCATTTAATATGAAGTGTCTTACAGTTCTTTGTAAAAATTCCTCTACGTATTCAACTTTTTCAACATGTATTAGTGTACACATAGCCATTATTTTCCTGGAAGTCATTTTGTAAATATTTAACATGTAAATATGAAATTACCAAATAAGCCATGAAATTATGTTTTTTGTTTCTTTTAGATATCTGATAAAACAAACTCTGCTATATCCTTTATTTGCCTTTTCAAAGAGAATACACAAGCCATTATTTATTTAGTTCCTTTTATCCATTATGGACTTCTACCAAGCTTCAATAAATAATCTTTCTCTTACTGACTCAGCAAATGCAACCAATCTTGTTTTCAATGACCGTTTATACTTAGATAATTCAAACGCAAATGCCATGACTCTAATTCTAATCCTTGTTTATATGACATCTACACTGTTTATTTGTGTACCTAACTTTGAACTAGTATCTGGCACAATGTAGACATTTAATAAATACTTGTAGAACAAATGAATAAGTGAATGGCCTTTAATTGATTTGAAGGAAAAAAATGAAATAGAAAGAGAAGAAATAAAAGAGCAAAAACCATAAAATCCAAAGTAATTAAATAAGATGAAGTATTCCAAAGACTAAATCACATTCCATTTGCTAAGAAAAATGAAGGAAGAAGGGTTGGTGGCATTGTTTCACAATAGGAAAATGCTTTGATTATTAGTCAGAAGATAAAGGTTCAAATCCTGTTCCTACAAAGAATTGCCTATATTATCTTGAGGTATATAGCAAATCTCCTTAGTTCCTTATCTATAAAATGAGGGGTGTGGACAGATGACTTCTTGCATCCTATTCAATTGTACAAATTTTTGCTTTTATGAATTTGGTCAAGAAAAAAACTCAATGACTTCTAATACTAATATATGTGTGCTTGATGTGTGTGTATGTGTCTGTGTAATAGAGAGAGATAGAGATTTATTCAATGATGTAGAAAACATGAGAAACATATATTGAAAAATATATTAAAGAGCTTGTTTATATAAGTTTGTTGAGCTTGACGACCTATAAATTCCATTGTAGTTCAAAATCTATGAATTTGTGATAGATATACTCAAAGCCTTTTCCTATTCAAACTTTCTCCATTAGGAAAACCTAAAGGATTCAAGGATACCTCTTACCCCTAGTCTACATTGAAGAGCACCAGAGTGATTTTAGTTTATAGTAACAGGTTTAATGAAATTGCACGTTTAACATAACATGGTTATTGAATTGAATTGAATGTATTCGAAGAGAGATGGATGTTACTTATTAGCAAAATTTCCTTTTTTTTGAAACTGTTTATTCATCTATGAAATGAGTGAACTCAAGAACATCTATTTCTCTGTCCAACCAAGTTCTGATATAGATTTAGCTCTGTAAAGGATCTCAAAGGCCATATTGTCCAACCCTCCTTCATTTGACAGATGAGGAAACTGATGAACTGAAAAGTTAAGTTACTTGTTCTTTATATCACTCAATTAATGAGTAGCAGTTATATCATGAGTTGATATAAATGGTGAATGAATTTTTTTTCTATTGTATCCCTTTTCCTTTTAAATGAGGTTTAAGGTCCTTTTTAATTATAAATTCTTTAAACCTATGAACAATAACCATATAGAAAACTGGTAAGCATTTGTGATGCTTGAACTGAAAGCTTGCCTCTGATAGATAATGGCTATATATAACCTTAAACTCTCTGATCTTCAAGTAAGTCTTTAAGGCTACAAACTGCAGCATCACTGATGATATGCATTGGTAAAGGGAAGTTAGAAATAAACAAATTTGTTATTGGCACAGAGTCATGAATCTTTTTGTGTTAGTGTCAGTATCATGAAGCCATTTAAAAGTAATACCTAAATTGTCAGATCTAAAACTTTGAGGAAAGAATACCTCATATAGTCATCCCTCAAAATCCCTAGGTTTCACATTTGTAGGTTTAGTTATACACAGTCATCAATAATTATAAGGGAATTTTTGAACATTTTTATCATCCTGTTAAAATGCAGATGATAGGCATGCAAACAAAAATGAAACAACCATTGTCATAAGTGCAAATATACTGAATATCATTAATCTATTTGCCATTTATTGTCATAAGTATATATATATCACTTTATTATTAAAAAATAAATTATGTTAAAAGTTTCAATGTGCTAAATCCCTATAGGCTAAGCACTCCCTTTGGGAATATCTCCTCTTTGTCTCTAACATCTAGATTCACTCAAATAACTTTCTTTTGCAGTGAATATTGAATTTGTGCTTTTCATATATATACAGCAGTTCCTCTGAAGACTCTGTAGAACATGTAAAATACTAATTTCTCTCTGCATCTTTTTAAGGAAGAACTAGAGAACATTATGAAAGGTAAAATGAGTGTTTGATTACATTAAATTAAAAAAGCTTTTGCATAAATGAAACCAACAGAAACACGATTAAAAGGGAAGTACTAAGCTGGAAAAAATCTTTACAGCCAGTATTTCTGATAAAGGTCTAATTTCTAAAATATATAACGAACTGTATCAGAGTACCACTACACACCTGTCAGATTGGCTAAAATGACAGGAAAAGATCATGACGTATGTTGGAGGAGATGTGGGAAAGCTGGGACACTGATAGATTGTTAGTGGAACTGTGAACAGATCCAGCCATTCTGGAGAGCAATTTGGAACTATGCTCAAAAAATTATCAAACTGTGCATATCCTTTGACCCAGCAGTGTTTCTATTGGGCTTATATCCCAAAGAGATCTTAAAGGAAGGAAAGGGACCTACATGTGCAAAAATGTTTGTGGCAGCCCTTTTTGTAGTGTCTAGAACCTGGAAACTGAATGGATGCCCATCAATTGGAGAATGGCTGAACAAATTATGGTATATGAATGTTATGGAATATTATTGTTCTGTGAGAAACAACCAGCAGAATGATTTCGGAGAGGCCTGGAGAGACTTGCATGGACTGATGCTGAGTGAAATGAGCAGAACCAGGAGATCATTATACACAGCAACAACAATACTATATGACTATCAATTCTGATGGACATGGCTCTCTTCAACAATGAAATGTTTCAAACCAGTTCCAATTGTTCAGTGAAGAAAGCCATATACACCCAGAGAGAGGGATATGAAATGTGGACCAGAACACAACATTTTCATGCTCTCTATTGATGTTTGCTTGCATTGTGTTTCCTTTCTCTGATTTTTTTTCTCTTGTAGATATGATTTTTCTTGCACAACAATGATAAGTGTGGAAATATGTATACATATATTCGATTTGTCAAGTATTTTAACATAATTAACATGTAGTGGATATCCTGCCATCTAGGGGAGGAGTGGGGATTAGGGGGAAAAATTTGTAACAGAAAGCTTTGTAAGGGTTAATGTTGAAGAATTACCAATACATATGTTTTGCAAATAAAAAATTTTAATATAAAAAATTAAAAAATAAAAAAACTCTAGCAGATTTGTAAGAATATGTCATTCTCTAATTGACAAATAGTCAAAAGATAATGATCAGATAATTTTCAGAATATGAAATTAAAGATAATAAAGAAATGCTATAAATCACTATTGATTATAGAAATGCAAATTAAATAACTCTTTTGTTACTACCTCACACCTCTCAGATTGGCTAAGATGACAGGAAAAGATAATGATAAATGTTGGAGGGGATGTGGGAAAACTGGGACACTAATGCATTGTGGCTGGAGTTGTGAAACAATCCAACCATTCTGGTGAGCAATTTGGAACTATGTCCAAAAGGCTATAAAACTGTTCATACCCTTTGACCCTGTAGTGCCATTACTGGATCTGTATTCCATGGGAACCATAAAGGAAGAAAAGGACTCGCATGGGCACAAATATTTATAGCAGCTCTTTCTGTCGTAGCTAATAATTGGAAAAGGAGTGGATGCTCATCAATTGGGGGATGGCTGAACCAAGTTGTGGCACATGAAGGAAATAGAACATTATTGTTCTATAAAAATGATGAATAAATTGTTTATAGAAATGCCTGGACAGATTTATATAAACGGATGCAGAAGTAATCAAACAGAACCTTGAATACATTTTACACAATAACAGGAAAAATGTGCTATGAACTATGAAAGACTTGGTTCCTCTCAGTGATTCAGTGATCCAAAGCAATTTCAATAGACTTTGGACAGCAAATGCCATCTGCATCCAATAAAAGAACTAAGGAGATTGAATGTAAATCAACACATGCTATTTTCACCTCTTTTCTGTTTTCTTTTTAACTCTTCGATGGTTTTTCAACTTTTACTTTGATTTTTCTCTCCCAACATGATTAATAAAGCAGTATGTATTAAAATAAACTTGCTGCAATTAAAAAAGAAAGAAGGCACTAGAAAAAGAAAGTGCAACATTATTTTTTATAAGTGCAGTGTGTTGTTTTACTTGTTTTTTCTTTTAAATAAATAAAATTAGAAATATTAAAAATAAAGTTCTAGATTGGAATCTTGCATTATTTGGTGTTTTTGTATTCATGGGGGTCTTGTACCCCCAACCACTGCAAATATTGAAGTACAACTATATTTTTATATTCCTTTAAAGTTTGCAAAGTAGTTTACATGCATTTTTTCTTGTGATTCTTGTAACAGCCCTATGATGCTATAAATAATTCCATCTTATAGATTTGGAAACTGAAACTAAAAAAGTAAATTACTTCCCAAGAAATATATAGCCAATGCTATATATTTCTCAGGCAAGATTCAAACTCAAGTTTCCCAAATTCCAAAGCTATACTTACTATGCCCCCTAGAATCCTCATAGAATAAACTTTCAAGTAAAAGTATGTTGCCTTTTCAGCAAAACATTTTAATCCTTTACTTTTAAATGCCTATTACAGGAAATATGAGTAAATAAAATGTGTCTTCGTTTTCAAGTCAGATGAAGTGCATCTTAATCTCAGCTTTGCTACTCAGAGGCTATGAAACCTTGGAGAATACACTTCCTTCCCTTTTTGGGTTTCAAATTCTTCATCTGTAAATCAGGGGGTTGGACTAGATGTCTTTTCTGTTCCTTATGTCTCTGGGACTATGACTATTAGCTCCTACAAAGTATTTTAAAATACTATATTTAAAAAATCAATTCCAGGTTTTATGTAAACTAAATATTGCTAACTAGTATTTTAAATTATTTTACTCATTTTCAGCTTCATTGGAGACTGAAAGCAATTAGTTCTTTATTTTTCTTTTAATAACTTTTCCTATTACCTGAAGATTATTATTAAATCATTCTTAAGATCATTTTGATATATTCCTCTTTTATTTTCTATATTACTATCATTTCATTGTTTTCCTCATTCTGTTTTTTTTGCCTTTCACTCAAAGGCAACTGGTTGTAGATTCTTTTTCTTTTAATTTAAGTCCTGGTAGTTTTTTTTTTCATTTTCCCTCTGCTAAGTCTCCCTGTTTTCTTTTGTCATTATGCTTTACCATTTCATTCATTATTTTCTCTTTTTACCCTTTACTCTGAAAATGAATATCTTGACAATTATCATTTCAAAGTCCTTTTTGGGCATTAAAAAAAACTGAGCAATACTGATTACTTTTTTGTAGCAAGAAACTTACTATAACTCTACTCCAAATTGTTCTCTTAAATCTTTCATATGAATTATTTAAAGGTTATTTCTCTTAAAATATCTAATTTTGTCTTTTCATATGACTGGTTTTCAATAAAAGACATGCTGTTTTTTAATGTTGGAAACAAATATTAAAGATAAAATTGTGAAAATATTCATTTAATAACAAATATAAAATATATACTAGTAAGCTCCATGTGTCATTCTGTACATTTATGCCTCCTTTCTGAGGAATCCCAGTGGCAATTACTCCAGCTAAATGAATGCAAATGAAAGGATATGATGCAATAGTTTCCTAAAATTACTAAAAAGTTCTATCAAATAAAACTCCTAAACAAACCCATTTCAGTGGCAACTCACATATTATACAAGAACATAATCAATACTAAATTAGGTCAGAAATTGAAAATATGTAGCTGTGCTTTTAACAGTAGTGTCCTGATCATATATTCCAAAAGGCAAAGGAACTTGGATTACAGCAAAGAATAAGCTATCCAGCTAGAATGAGCATTATGTTCCAGGGAAGAAGTTGGTCATTCAATGATATAGGAGAATTTCACCTATTTCTAATAAAAAGACCAGATCTGAACAAAAAAGTTGACTTCCAAACACAGAATTCAAGAGAAACATAAAAAGATAAAAAGGAAAGAACTCTTGAGAACTATATTTCCACTATGGGTTTACTCAAAGAATGGGGGTATAATTTGATTTTACTTTGATAAAATACAAAAGAAATTAGAGGTAGAAGGGCTATCATACTGGAAAAAGAAGGGAAAGGAGGTAAAATAAAGTAAAAAAGGAGGTAAAAATAAGGTTAAAATCTCATGAAGAGGCATAGAAAATCTAATATAATTGAGGGAAAGAAGGGAGGGCGATGAGCATTGTGTGAATTTTACTCTCATCAGATTGAGCTGTAAAAGAGTATATCAGACACATTTGGTTTCACAGAAAAACTTGTCACTTCTTATAGGGAAGTAGTAGGGAAAGGTGGAAAAGAAAGGGATAGACTAATAGAAGGATTAAGGGAAAGGTGTAAAAAAGAAGGAGGGGTTGTAAAGGGGGAGGATTCTTAGAGGGAGGTGGTCATCAAAAACAAAATACTGGGGAGGGGGGAAGGGAGACAGGGGAAAGGGAAGAGAAAATTATAACTTTGGGTAAATAACATGGCAGGAAATACAGATATATTATTTTAACTGTGAATGTGAATGGGATGAACTCTCCCATAAAATGGAAGCGGATAGCAGACTGGATTAAAAGCCAGACTCCTACAATATGTTGTTTACAAGAAACACATCTAAACATAGAGATACATACAGAATGAATGTAAAGGGATGGAATAGAATCTTTTATGCTTCAGGTGAACAACAACAACAACAACAACAAAAAACCAGGGGTAGCAATCCTTATCTCAGATCAAGTAAAAGCAAAGATAGATATAATTAAAAGAGATAAGGAAGGAAACTATATTTTACTAAAGTTTACCATAGATAATGAAGCAGTATCAATACTAAACATATATGTACCAAATGGTGTAGCATCCAATATCCTAGAGGAGAAATTAACAGAGATGCAAGGAGAAATAGACAGCAAAACTATACTATTGGGGGATCTCAACCTTGCTCTCTCAGAATTAGATAAATCAAACCACAAAATAATTAAGAAAGAATTTAGGGAGGTAAACAAAATGTTTAAAAAGTTAGGTATGATAGATCTTTGGAGGAAATTGAATGGTGATATAAGGGAGTGTACTTTTTCCTCAGAGGTTCATGGGACTCATATAAAATCGATCATGTGTTAGGGCATAAAACCCTCAAAATCAAATGCAGAAAGGCAGAAATAATAAATGCATCCTTTTCAGATAATGATGCAATAAAAATCACATGTAATATAAGGCCAGGAGAAAATAGACCAAAAGTTAATTGAAATTAAGTAATCTAATCCTAAAGAATGAATGAGTGAAAGAGCAAATCATAGACATAATCCATAATTTCTTCCAGGAGAATGACAATAATGAGACAACATACCAAAATTTGTGGGATACGGCCAAAGTGATTATAAGGGGTAATTTTATATCTCTAGATGCTTACTTGCATAACATAGAGAAAGAAACGATCAATGAATTGGGCTTACAATTTAAAAAGGTAGAAAAAGAGCAAATTAAAAACCCTCAATTAAATACCAAATTGGAAATTCTGAAAAAAAAGAGAAGATTAATAAAATTGAAAATAAGAAAACTATTGAATTAATAAATAAAACTAAGAATTGGTTTTATGGAAAAACCAACAAAATAGATAAACTTCTAGTTAATTTGATTAGAAAAAGGAAAGAGGAAAATCAAATTGTTAGTCTTAAAAATGATAAGGGAGAACTTTCCTCCAATGAAGAGGAAATTAGAGTAATAATTAGGAGTTACTTTGCCCAACTTTATACAAATAAATTTGATAATCTAAATGAAATGGAGGAATATCTACAAAAATATAGATTGCCCAGGTTAACTGAAGAGGAAATAAATTATTTAAATTGCCCCATTTTAGAAAAAGAAATAGAACAAATCATTAATCAACTCCCTAAGAAAAAAATCTTCAGGGCCAGATGGATTTACATGTGAAGTCTACCAAACATTCAAAGAAAAATTAATTCCAATATTATATAAACTATTTGAAAAAATGGGGAAAGAAGGTGTACTACCAAATTCCTTCTATGATACAGATATGGTGCTGATAGCTAAAACAGGAAGGGTGAAAACAGAGAAAGAAAACTATAGACCAATTTCCCTAATGAATATTGATGCAAAAATTTTAAATAAGATATTAGCAATGAGATTACAGAAAGTCATCCCCAGGATAATACATTACGACCAGGTAGAATTTATACCAGGAATGCAGGGCTGGTTCAATATTAGAAAAACTATCAGCATAATCAATTATATTAATAACCAAAATAACAAAAATCATATGATTATCTCAATAGATGCAGAAAAAGCATTTGATAAAATCCAACACCCATTCCTATTAAAAACACTAGAGATTTTGGAATAAATGGTCTTTTCCTTAAAATGATTAGTAGTATCTACTTAAAACCATCAGCAGGCATCATATGTAATGGAGACAAACTAGAAGCATTCCCAGTAAGATTAGCAGTGAAACAAGGCTTCCCACTGTCCCCATTCCTATTTAATATTGTGTTAGAAATGTTAGCTTTGGCAGTAAGAGAAGAAAAAGAGATTAAAGGAATTAGAGTAAGCAATGAGGAAACCAAATTATCACTCTTTGCAAATGATATGATGTTATATTTAGAGAACACTAGAAACTCAACTAAAAAATAACTAGAAACAATTCACAACTTTAGCAAAGTTGCAGGATACAAAATAAATCCACATAAATCATCAGCATTTTTATATATTACCAACAAAGTTCAGCAGCAAGAGATAAAAAAAATAAATTCCATTTAAAATAACAGTTGATAGTATAAAATATTTGGGAATCTATCTGCCAAGGAAAAGTCAGGAACTATACAAACTAAACTACAAAACATTTTCCATATAAATAAAGTTAGACCTAGTCAATTGGGTAGGCCAAGCAAATAAAATAAAAATAACAATACTACCCAAACTACTTTACTTATTTAGTGCCATACCAATTAAACTCCCAAGAAATTATTTTAAAGATCTAGAAAAAAATAGTTGCAAAGTCCATGTGGAAGAACAAAAGGTCCAGAATTTCAAGGGAATTAATGAAAAAAAAAGGCAGATGAAGGTGACCTTGCTGTACCAGATCTAAAACTATATTATAAAGCAGTGGACATCAAAACCATTTGGTACTGGCTAAGAAATAGAGTAGTCGATCAGTGGCATAGGATAGGATCACAGGACAAACTAGACAATAACTATAGAAATTTAGTGTTTGATAAGCCCAAAGACCCCAGCTTTTGGGATAAGTACTCATCATTAAACAAAAACTGCTGGGAAAATTGGAAACTAGTGTGGAAAAAATTAGGGCTTGTCTCACACCTAACACCACATACCCAGATAAGATCTAAATGGGTTAATGATTTGGATATAAAGAGTGATATTATAAGTAAATTAGAGGAACATAGGATAGTTTACTTCTCAGACCTGTGGAGATGGAATAAATTTATGTCCAAAGAAGTGCAACTCTTAAGTGAACACCAGATAGATAATTTTGATTATATTAAGTTAAAAAGTTTTGGTACAAACAAAACTAATGCAAACAAGATTAGGAGGGAAGCAATAAAATGGGAAATCATCTTTATATTTAAGTGTACTGATAAAGGCCTCATTTCTACAATATATAGTAAATTGTCTCATATTTATAAGAATTCAAACCACTCTCCAACTGACAAATGATCAAAGGATATGAACAGACAATTTTCAGATGATGAAATTAAAACCATCTCTAGTCATATGAAAAAGTGTTCCAAATCACTATTGATCAGAGAAATGCAAATTAAGACCTCTCTGAGGTACCACTACATACCTGTCAGATTGGTTAAAATGACAGGAAAAGATAATGATGAATGTTGGAGGGGATGTGGGAAAACTGGGACACTGATGCATTGTTGGTGGAACTGTGAATGGATCCAACAATTCTGGAGAGCAATTTGGAACTATGCTCAAAAAGTTATCAAACTGTGCATGCCCTTTGACCCAGCAGTGTTTCTATTGGGCTTATATCCCAAAGAGATCTTAAAGAAAGGAAAGGGCCCCACCTGTGCAAGAATGTTTGTGGTACACTTTTGTGTAGTGGCTAGAAACTGGAAACTGAAAGGATGCCCATCAATTGGAGAATGGCTGAATAAATTATGGTATATGAATGCTATGGAATATTATTGTTCTATAAGAAATGACTAGCAGGATGATTTTAGAGAGGCCTGGAGGGACTTGCGTGAACTGATGCTGAGCGAAATGAGCAGAACCAGGAGATCATTATACATGGCAACAACAATACTATATGATGATCAATTCTGATGGACATAGCTCTCTTCAATAATGAAATGTTTCAAACCAGGTTCAATTGTTCAGTGAAGAAAGCCATATATACTCAGAGAGAGGTATATGAAATGTGGACCACAACATAACATTTTCATGTTCTCTATTGATGTTTGCCTTCATTGTGTTTCCTTTCTCGGATTCTTTTTTATTATAAATACAATTTTCCTTGCACAACAATGATAAGTGTGGAAATATGTATACATATATTTGATTTGTCAAATATTTTAACATAATTAACATGTAGTGGACTTCCTGACATCTAGGGGAGGGGTGAGGACTGGGGTGGGGAAATTTGTAACAGAAAGCTTTGTAAGGGTCAATGTTGAAGAATTACCCATACATATGTTTTGCAAATAAAAAGCTTTAATAAAGAAAAAAAGAAAAAAAAAAAAACAATAATGTCCTGGAAAAAATGCCCTAAAATCTTTGGGGCTTTCAAAAAATTTCTTGTACAACAAAATGAATCATGACACTTATTTGAAAGGAAATCATATATCTGCTTACTTAACAACATGTATTATTTCTTTCTATTAAAGTTTAAAAATAGATAAACATAAACAAAAGGTCTCTATAATAATATGATGTATATTTTAAAGAAAATGAGAAGAGGGGCAGCTATGTGGTGCAGTGAGTAGAGCACCAGCCCTGGAGTCAGGAGGACTTGAGTTCAAATCTGATCTCAGACACTTAACATTTCCTAGCTATGTGACCCTGAGCAAGTCACTTAACCCCAATTGCCCCAGCAAAAAAGGAGAGAGAAAGAGAGAGAGAGAGAGAGAGAGAGAGAGAGAGAGAGAGAGAGAGAGAATAAACGATGTTTAATATTGTTAAGCCAATTTTCTGAATTCTGATTCTGTGATTTGGGGTGATTTATCAAGAACTGATTTACAAAATATATATCCATGCTTCATTCAATTCATTAAGAATAAGGTGAGCTTGGATAAAAGAGAATCATCCTCAAATCACTGAAAATCAAACTTTTCCATATTGTTCAACATTTTTCATATTGCTTTTATCATAATTATTACTAGGTAGGGAACTTAAATAATTTGTGTTTTTACAACCTTTCTCACTTTATTTGCTGATCCTTGTTTTGAAAGTCATAATGAACAAAAATATGTACCTATCAAACGGTAATAAAGAAGAAATGCCAAGGGCATAGATTTTATGTAGACTAAATATTAACTTCTTAAAAGTCAACTTAGGAACTGTCAACTCATAGTTACCTTATTCCCCAAATAAGTGGTCTTTACTGAGAATATATTGCTTTATATAATATAGTGAACTCTACCCTCTTTTGGAGACTGCCCTTTTTGGTATGGTTTCTCATAGCTTCAAATATGCACTAACAGAACAGTAAGCATTCCTTTGTAAGGGAGCTTGAACCCTCAACAATGCTGCTGATGACAATAATTGGAAATGTTAGCCCAGAGTATATGTTGAATTGATAAAGTGCTTTGGAAAAGTCCCTCTGAAGCCACAGACTCAACATGCATTTATGCCATTATATGATATATTTAGGTCAATGAATAAGTAGCTACTACTCCCCAAAATTTTTATAGATGTTGAAGCAACAATTGGCAATTTAAGGAATAATGAAAATTTAAAAAACATTTCTTTAATATTGATACAGAAATGATGCAAAGTTTGAAAAGGAAATGGGATATATGAAACCAAAATCAGTAGGTGGATGATCTGAAGCACAGAATGTAATTGCTTTTGAAATTATTGCCAAAATTGTTCCCAAATCTTCTTTCTTGAATTGTAAAGCTTGAAGACATAAAATTGAGCAACCTAATTGCTTGAACTTAATTATAGAGGATAATCAGTTTAGTTATTAAATGCAAGTGACCAGCCCAGAGCTGGAAAGTTTTATGAAAGAGAAATTTCCTTGAAGAATTTTGAAAATTTCCATATTCAAAAGCTGAGTAAACATGTTCCAAAATGAAATTATCTGCAATCTACAGAGGCCAGATATATCTCAAGTTTTAGAGGTGTTGTACTGCATTTTGTGGCAACATCCTCTTTTCAGAAGTAAAATATTTACAAACTTGCACTATATTAAAAACCAGAATAGGTGTCCATCTGTCAGCTATGGATTAGAAAAAGTCTGCTTAAGGCCTTATTGCTTTTTTAGCTTCCAAATAGAAGATTAAAGCAATTTCTATAAAAATCACATGATAGAAATATTACTATAGACAAGTTCTTGGAAGAGAATTCTTATTCTTCGGTAAACTCAATGCTGAGTTTAAGAGAGAATTAATGTATTCTAGTAGACAGTGCTGTACTTTGTGTCAGAAAGATCTAACTGAAAAACTACTAGCAGTGTGAGACAATGCAATGAATTTACCAAGGTGATGATAATAATACTGAAAATGTTTACTTCACAGGGCTATTGTGATGAGTAAATATGATGACATAATAGCAAACACTTATGTTGCTTTAACTTCTGCTAAGTACTTTTTAGAAAGATATCATCGCATTTGATCATCAAAGTAACCCAGTGGGGTAGGTATTATATTATTATCACATTTGAGGAAAATGAAACTAACAGAGGTAAATGACTTGCCTAAAAACTTAACCAGAGCCAAAGAACTAGTAATTATTTGAGTTAGGATTTGAGTTTAGGCCTTTTTGATTACAAAGTGCTGTTGAAATACTAGATGTTATATTGCCCTTTTAATAAATATAGTAGCAGAGTCAAAATGGTAAAGGCAGAGATTTATAGCTTCAGGATTATGGGGACAGGGTTACAGTTCCAGTGTGGAGAAGAATATTGGAGCATCTTACAAATCAGAGTACAGGTCAAGAGAACAATGATCATACCTTTCCCTATATCACACTGCCTTGGAAAAACTGAAAATGCACAGAACTACAAAACTAGCTCTGAAAATAGTAGCACAACATATTTGAAACTTGGAACTGTGCCCTGTCAACACTAGGACTAAAGCCCAATTATAATGTAAGATTAAAAGTAAAAAAAAAGTCTGCTGAAAAAATGAGCCATCACAAATAAAAGAATCTGACTGAAGTAACTATGATGACAGATCAAAATACAAACTCAGAAGGAGTTAATAATGTCAAAACAGATACATGCAAACCCTCAAAGTAAAATGTAAAATGATCTCAAGTCCAAAAAAAACATTCTGGAAGAGCTAAAAAAAACTTTAGAAAATTAAATAAATGAAGTAGAGGGAGAAAGAGGGATGGCAGTGACACAAAACAATCAGGGGAAAAGATTCAATAGTTTGATAAAACAGATACAAAATTACTGAAGAAAATATTACCTTTACAAAGCAGAACTGCCCAAATGGAAAAAAAAAGAAGTACAAATGTTCTATGAAGAAAATGATTCCTTAAAAATTAGAACCAGAAAAGTGGAAGGTAATGACTCCATGAGACATCAAGAAATCATTAAATAAAATCAAAGGAATAGAAAAAATGTGAAAAATGTTTTTGGAAAAACAAATGACCTGGAAAATAAGGTGAGCAGAGATAATTTAAGAATTATTGGACTGTGTCCAATTGCTAAATGTTCCATATATGTGAACAGTTTTCAGACAAAGTAATCAGTTACCTATAGTCATATAAAAATGCTTTAAATCGCTATTAAATCATATATAAAACATAAAAAATCACTATTATAAATTATAAAAAACACATTAAAACATACTAGATATAAGGAACCATTTCAAATCAATCAGATTGGCTAATATGAGAGAAAAGGAAAATACTAAATATTGGAGGAGGTGTGGGAAAATTAAGACATTCATGCATTGTTGATGGAATTGTGAACTAATTAGGACTATTCTGAGGAACAATTTGGAACTATGTTCAAAGGGTTATAAAATAGCATATTTTTGACCTAGCAATAACAATACTAAGCCTGCATTTCAAAAAGATTTTTAAAAGGAAAAGTATTTATTCGTATAAAAATAATTCTAGTAGTTCTTTTCATGGTGGCAAAGATTTAGAAATTAAGAGGATGTCCATCAGTGGAAGAATGGCTTATCAAATTGTGATATATGATTTTAATGAAATACTACTATGATATAAGAAATGGCAAGCAGAATGATATGGACTGATGTCAAGAGATCAACCAGGAGAATTTTGTATACTGTACAGCAATATTGTACCATGATCAACTGTGAACGCTTTTCTCAACATTACAATGATCTTTTGGCATCAGTCCATATCATTCTGCTTGCCATTTCATAGTTTCTTTGGTTGTAGAAAAACAAATTAGAAACAATGGGCATGTCTTATGAGCATTGGTAAGAGG